>BHFT01050516.1:0-31002 GCA_004320025.1 Laticauda laticaudata
GTTTTGTGTGGTTAACGCTTGAGTTTGTATCTATTGTTTGCCTTGATTGTTATGGATGGAAGCTGAATTATTTCATTGACAGGTAGGACATGCAAGCTATGAACTTTGATAGGACGCTCCCAATTATTGACCATTTGTTGTCTGTTTTGACAGAAATCTTCTACTGCCAGTTTATGCAGTTGTCCAGAGTACCATAAGATTTTAGTTTTAAGTAGTACCAATTTATCTTATGTTTTTGTATTTTTATATTCATAAATTTCGTTTTTTTTTGTTTGGCTTCACCACTTTGAATCAAGGCTTTACAGAAAGTTCTATGTAGATTGGTTAATTGCTTGGCCCTGAATTAGAGTTGTGTGTCGCATGTTGTTTTGTTGGGCAGTGTAAGAGTGCAGATTACATGATAGTTCTTTTCCTAATCCAAAATTGTTTATGGTAGAGATAAGGTTGTTTGTTTTCTAAGTGGAAAATGATGGAGTTGGTTAATAATTGATTCCAATAGAACTCACAGTCAGGTGAAGCAGCATAAAGAGACTTGGTCTGTTTTTTATTTTTATTTATCAACTACATTATGTCTTATTTGGGGTCTCCCTTTTTGATGATGGGGCAATGACCATGTGGCTTGTGACCCATGAGTTAGGCAAGAGCTTGGTCGTGAAAGATTTTTCAAAAATTTGGCTTAGAAGTTGGCTATGGCAGTGCATAGCATTTTTTATAAGAAGGTAGGACACATATTCTGTTCCAGTCCCAATGATAGAGATGGTTTTAGATTGCAAGTTGCCTTTTTTCAACATGTCTGCTGTAAAACTTGATATGTTAGATAAATTGTAGTTGTCTGTGATTTGAACTAGAGAAATACGGGCATGATCACATTGCTGTTTGATAAAATTACTGAGCCGAAGAATGTATTAAAGAGGTTGCTTTACATAGTGTCGTCATTTGCAGTCTTTACCATTAGGTCCTTTCAGTATGGGATTGGACCTTGAGTCTTTTAAGTTTGTGTGTATTAATTAAGATCAAGCAGTCTGAGAAAGCGTGGGTAGAATTGGTGCGCTAGAAAGTTTTCTTCTGTTTAATGTGAATTAATTGGTGCATTCAGTTTTTTTATCTGGTGGCATCTAAATATTTTTGTATCAGCTTTGAAGTTGGCAATCGTGATCAGATTTTGTTTTTTGCCTAAGTTGATTGTAGAATTTTTTTTTTTTTTATTTTTTTTTTTTTGATTGAAATTCCTTTATTGTTTTGGGGGGAATTTGTTTTTTTCTGGTTTTGGAGTTGTTATGGTATCAATCTAGTCTGATGACTCTTGACTTCAGTAAAAATACTGTTGTTAATGGTTGGTCTTCTACAGTATTGCATCCAGAGAATAGAAATTGCCAATCAAGGGATGAGAGATCGTTGTTTATAAGATCATAATTGCCATTTTTGAAGTTATAATTGGGGATTCCGTCATTGTGATGATTTTTGTGTGGATGTATGTTGTGACAAAAGTCAATCATGTTGTGGTCACTGTTGGAAAAGGGTGCTTTAAATTGAATTCAAACTATTGCAGAAGATGAGATCAAGGCAGTTGTTAAGTAAGTCTAGTGTTGTTGGTTACTAGTTGTTCTGGTCCCAGATTTGTTACTGCATTGTAGAAAAATTGTGTTTGACATCAGGAGACTGGAGTGGGCATGGCCAGGGTGAGCATGGCTAGCTTGATGTCATTCATGTTGGGGGCACCTGTGATGGCCCGAGAGCTCTGCCAGCGAAATCAGGCTCCCAAGCTCCATTTTTGACTGCAATGACCTCCTGCAATCTGCCAGCAAAAATGGAGCTCACAATGGCTGTGTACTGCCCTCCCGTGTTCTGTTTTCACCGGTAGAGGCACCACAGACTGGTCCTTCGCTGTTTCCTGAGTGGCCCCGCAGGCCAGATCTAAGCATCTCGTGGACCGGATCTGGCCTGTGAGCCTTGAGTTTGACAGCCTTGCTCTAGGTCTTTCCCTTATGGTACTACATCACTGAATCACATGTGGAAGAGCAGGTGTTGTGATGTTTTTTCTGAGGAATGGGTGGCTGGGTTGTCTCCCTTAGAAGCTGGCCGATATTTGTGAGGAATGGCTATTAGAATACAATTGTGCATTGCGCAGCTATAAGCATCTGTAAGAACGGCTTGTTGAATCTGAACATATTCCAGAAACATGGATTTCAACTCCAAGAATCCAACAATAGGGAAATATTGGACTTGAAATTTAGTATATCTGGAGGGTGACCAAGTTAGCAACAGGTAGAGTAGGAGGCAACTATCTCCAGATTAATGTGAAGCTACAGGTAGTCCTTCACTTAAAAAGTTCATTTAGTGACTGGTCAAAGTTACAATGAAGCTGAAACAAAGGACTTATGACTTGGTCATGTGATCAAAATTCTGGCAACTGGCTCTGATTTATGACAATTGCAGTGTCCCGGGGCCATGGGATCAGAGGTGGTATTCAACAGGTTCTGACTAGTTCTGGAAAACCGGTAGTGGAAATTTTGAGTAGTTCGGAGAACCGGAAAATCCCGCCTGTGACTGGCCCTGGCCCCATCTATTCTCTGCCTCCTGAATCCAAACTGATTGGCTGGGTCTTCTTTGGTTGCCCTGCACAGGAGAATGGAGCTGGAAAGCAGATTAGTAGGGTGGGGAGGGAATGGGATTTTGCAGTAACCTTCCCCTGCCATGCCCACCAAGCCACACCACGGCCACCAGTCCACACCACACTCACCAAGCCATGCCATGCCTACCAAGCCATGCCCACAGAACCGGTAGTAAACATTTTTGAATCCCACCACTGCATGGGATCCCTTTTTTCAACCTTCTGACCAGTAAAGTCAATGGGGAAGCCAGATTCACTTAAGAACAGTACTACCAACATAACAACTTCAGAGATTCACTTAACAACTGTAGCGAGAAAGTTTGTAACATGGGGCAACACTCACTTAAATTGGGGTCATAAGCTGACGACTATGTGCGTTATGGAAAGGGTTGCTACTCCTGCCTTTAACATCAGCAGCAAGTAAAAAAAATGGACCAGTTTGGAAACCAGCCAAAGGATGTGGTCAGATAGCAAGAAAGGTGTCCAGCAAATAGAACTTCCCATCTAGGCAGATCAAGGACAAAATAAGATGAGTAGAGGAATGCGGGAGAAGATCAAGAAAAGAGGGGGAGCAACAGAGACAGAGTGGTGGCAGGTTGACACAGCTGACTTGGCAAAGCAGCCAGGTGAGGTGGAAGGAAATAGGTTAGGAAATAGCAGAATGAGCCAAAAGTGATAAAAGTCAGAATATTTTTGCAAGAGAAAAAAGTCTGTTGGGGTAGAAGTAGCAATCTTGCTGCTTCTGAACATATGTAGATGCCACCTCAACGAAAGCTATCTAAGAATGCAGCCGCTTTTCAAGCCTTGGTTCATCAGTTCAGATACAGCTGTAGCACATCACCATTTCCCCATAGTATACTGTGGTGAAGAAGCTTTAAAGTATGGCTTCAAATCCGAACATAACAATTCCTCTTCAGCCACAGCTTTTCAATGGACTTCAGTGGAGACAGTTCTCCAAATTATAGATTGGATCTTTGGGAATTAAATCCTGATCTTGATTGTTCCTGATCAGTGGTGGGATTCAATTTTTTTTGCTACCTGTTCTGTGGGTGTGGCTTGGTGGGCATGGCAGGGGAAGGAGACTGTAAAATCCCCATTTCTACCCCATTTCAGAGGAAGGATGCTGTAAAATCCCCATTCCCTCCCCACCCCACTAACCTGCTTTCCAGCTCCATTCTCCTGTACAGGGCAACAAAAGAAGCCCAGCTGATCAGCTGAGACTCCGATCAGTTGGCACCCGGGAAGCAGCGAATAGATGGGGGCGGGGCCAACCAGAGGTGGTATTTACTGGTTCTCTGAACTAATCAAAATTTCTGCTACCGGTTCTCCAGAACGTGTCAGAACTGGCTGAATATCACCTCTGTTCTTACCTCTTTTGATGTATTTTTCCTGTTGTAATCAAGTTCTAATCTATGCTTCTCTGCAAATTGGCAAATGATGGTTTGTATCAGACGAGAATGGATAGTGGCCAGTGGCTTTAATTTTTGAAACCGGGGTTTATATTGGAGAGATTCAGAGTACGTATCCTCTTCAAGTTGAAGGAGTATGCAGTACTTTGGCGTTTGCACTCTACAAAAATAGGTAGGGTCCAGGTCAAACACTAAATTGGATTGCTTTTCATATACACTAAGCTAGGTGTAACTAAATTAATATTAAATATATGCGTTTTTTAGATGTACACCATTCCTTTCATTCAGGAATGCAAGGTGGCATACTCAAAACTTTCTTTTTTATTTTTTTTCCCTTCACAATATCAAACATCATGATCCCAAAATTTTGCCTTGATTTTCTTTGGCTCAGAGAGGAACAGAACCTGAGCCTCCCTTTCCCTAATCAGGCACTTTACACTCCAGTAGCTAAATACAGTTAAAAGAATGATACTTTAGTCATATGTCTTAATATTTGTTTCCTTCAGCTGCGTTCAAAATTAGAATTCAGCTATGACTTCTACACCAAAGGTGTTAGGAGCTGTGTGTTCCCAGGGGCTCAGATTTCACCTTCTGAGTTAATTCTTTCCTTCATTACTGGATGCTCATTGTTACATGAGGTTGGCTAAGGGGATGGACAAAGATCAATTTGGCCTTTGACAATGATAAAAATAAGTAGATCCTTTCCTTTTCCTTTTCCTTTTCCTTTTCCTTTTCCCTTCCCTTCCCTTCCCTTCCCTTTCCTTTCCTTCTCTTCCCTTCCCTTCCCTTCTCTCCCCTTCTCTCCTCTCCCCTCCCCTCTCCCCCTTCCCTTCCCTTCATCTGCTCCGTTTCCAGAAATTCAAAGCTGCTTACACATTACATAGAATAGTATTCTTTTAAAAAAACAAAAGAACTGTAACGAATCATCAGCTAATTTGAAATATTTGGTGTGGCATAACTTTAATTGTCCTCAAGTGCTTTTCTGAAAAGCCAAGTTCTTAACTTTTCTAAAATATACAGAGCAAGGGGGTTGTTACACCATTTAGATTAGAGGCTGTTGCAAAGGAGATGGAAATGGCCGAAAAATCCTCACTATGAAGTCCCTTAGAATGGCATTCTCATGATGGTAGACCTTCAGCTTACCCTCTCTCCTAGGTGCTTTATAGCGGAAGATTAAATCTCCAGGTGGTTTTGGAGATATCCAGACCCTGATCAGGTGGTTTTGGAGACAACCTAGGTGGTTTTGGAGAAAATGCAGCCCCAGGGTTTTAAAGGTAACAACTACCACCTTGAATTGTATCCGGAAAGTAAGTAAGAACCCAAACATCTCTTGGAATAGTGGTGGCACATGAGCAAACCTTGCTGTATCCATCAGTACCTGGACTGCTGGATGCTGGCCCAACTGGACTTTCCAGTTGGTTTTCAAGGGAAGCCCCTTGTATAAAGATAAAGATTCTCCTTGCACATACATGCTAGTCGTTTCTGGCTCTAGGGGGCGGTGCTCATCTCCGTTTCAAAGCTAAAGAGCCAGCACTGTCCGAAGACGTCTCCGTGGTCATGTGGCCGGCATAACTAAATGCCAAAGGCGTGTGGAACGTTATTACCTTCCCACCAAAGGGGTCCCTATTTTTCTACTTGCATTTTTTACATGCTTTTGAACTGCTAGGTTGGCAGAAGCTGGGACAAGTAATGGGAACTCACTCCATGATGCGGCGCTAGGGATTCTGCCAACATTTCTGATTGATAAGCTCAGTGTCTTAGCCACTGAGCCACCGCGTCCCCATATATATAGAGGATTGCAATAGTCTTCTCCCTTCCCTGACTTCCATCTATCTGCCTCGGGTACCAGCAGATTTTACATTGACTGATACTTCCACTCTCATAGCCTTCTTGATATCAAGCTGTGCTATTGCCCTTGTTTCTTTAATTGGTTGTTTTTGTTGCTCGTGTAGAACTGAAAGGAGAGCCTGCTTTCCATTTATCCAAAGATAATTGTTTTGGGTTCAGAGTAGTAATTCAGTTGTTTGCTAAGCAGCAATTAGGAGGCTGGGAGAAGGCTGAACAGAGGCTGGTGATACAGTTATTATCAGCCTAGCTGGCTGGATAGCATCTCCTCTTAGACTGGCAAAAGGCCAATGCTCCCTTCCGCCGCCAGCGGAAATTTACCAGTATTTGTTGGCAGTATTGCAGTGCTTGGCTAGTAAATCTGGATGGAAGAAGTTGGATAAGAACCACGTGCGCCTGGAAGAAACCTGGTATAGAAAGTTAGCGCACTCCCCTCCGAAAGAATGGTTTGTCAATCGCACAGTGGCAGATAGGACAGCACTCCAGAGGGTTAATGTCATTGCCCAGAGGATCATTGGTTGCCCTCTCCCCTCTTTGGAAGAGCTTTAGAGCTCCCGCTGCCTTAAGAAAGTACAAAACATTCTCAAAGATCCATCTTATTCTGGGGATCCTTTTTTTTTTTTTAACTATTACCATCTGGCAGACGGTACAGGACAATAAAGACAAGGACAAAGAGGCTGAAAAACCGCTTCTGTCCCAGGGCAGTAATTCTATTGAATTCTACTGTTTTGTGCAATATTAATGCAATATCAGGGGGTTTCAATTCAATTGTATAGAATGCAAAGGACGTGTGCATGTTCCTTCCAGGAACAGGAAGTTCAAGTGCAAAGCCCAAGAGAAGGTATAAATACACCCCCCCTCAACTCCATGTGGACAGCTTGCCCAGAATCATGAGCTTGGTGGTTCTGCTTCATTAAACCATTTTTCCAATCAGCCTCCATGTTTCCAGTGTCTTTCTTCCAGCTTGGAACTGAACCAGGTGGATATTTCTTATCCACTAGATAAGAAATACTAGACTATACACACTAGATAGAAGGGGATTCAAGATCTGAAAAATACAGATAGCTCTTAACCAACAGCCATTTGTTTAGCAGCCACTTGGAGATACAAGGGCATTGGGCGGGGAAAAAGGCTTACAACTGATACTCACATTCAACAACCATCACAGCATTCCCCAGGACCATGTGATCAAAATTCAGGTGATTTGCAATTGGCATGTATTTACAAGAGTAATAGTATCCCAGGGTCACCTGATTGTCACCTGAAACCTTCCAAACCACTTCTGACAAGCAGCATCAATGGGAGAAGCTGGATTTGTTTGATTCACTTCACTGCGGTGATTTGCTTAACAACCTTAGTAAAAAAGAAAAAGGTTGTAAAATAGGGCATGACTTACTGAGCAGTTATTTGCTTAACAACAAACATTCTGGTTCCCATTGTGGTCGTAAGTCATGGACTTATGTAAGATTTCCTTCATTCCCTCTATCTTTCCCTCCCTCCATCCCTTTCTCTCTTCCCCTTCCTTCCTTCCCTCCTTCCTCCGTCTTCCCCTTCCTTCTTCCCTTTCTCCCTCCCTCCCTCTCTTCCTCTTCCTTCCTGTCTTCCTCCCTCCCTCCCTCAATCCATCCCTCCCTCTTTCCCTTCCTTCCTCCTCCCTCCCTCCATCTTTTCCTCCCTCCCTCTCTCCCTTCCCCTCCCTCTCTTCCCCTTCCTTCCTCTCTCCCTTCCTCAATCCATCCCTCTTTCCCTTCCTTCTTCCTCCCTCCTCCCCTTCCCCTCCCTCCCTCCCTCATCTTCCTCCGTCCCTCCCCCTTTTTATTTCATCTTTTCCATTCAACCCCTCCATTGTTTCCCATTGTAAGGGGTTTCCTGGCATTTACAGATGTGGAATTGCACTGGGAATTTGCATCCTGTGCTACCAAAACCAGGGGAAAAAGGCTGCTTGCATCACAAGGAAAACACTCAATGGCATGGAGTGGTGGTGGAATTAATCAAGCTTGATATCTTCAAGGATGCCTCTTGAAGAAGCTCAACCTTGGGAAGAGGGGAGGGAGGGAGGGAGGGTCTCCTCAAGTATCTGAAATGATGTCATCCTGAAGGTCAAGATCTGAAGTATGTTCCTTGCGAGTAAGCACATAAAATAATGGATTTAAGTTACAGGAAACTGTAATTCCTGATGAATGCTAAAAGACAAACATCTTCCTAGCTGTTCAATATAGAATAAGTTGTATCCTACCCATCACAATCATGCAACTTTGGAAACAAATACTACTGCTTTAATAGGTCATATTATTATTGCATGTTTCAAGGAAGGTCTTCTGAATCAAGCTCCAAATATTGCAGTAATAGGGTGCCTATCAAAAGGAGAACATGATTGACAATTTATATTATAGGACAGTGGTGGCTACCCTATTTGGGCTCCCGTGCATGTGCTCACATGCCAGCACCCAGAAGGCAATGCACACACACCCACGCCCCCTGCACATGTGCGTGCAGCCCCCCCTGAGTCACGCATCTCTGTGCAGGTGCACGCGCCTCCCACGCCTCCTGCCCCCTGCACATGCATGCCAGATACCTGACAATCAGTTGTTGGGCGGGCAGCGCACACGCATGCACAATGCGGCTCTTCTGGAAAACCTCTTGTGTACTGGCAGACATGGCTCGACATGCCACTTCTGGCATGTGTGCCATAGGTTTCCCATCATGGTTATTGGACAAAAGTGCATGAAGACCACTCAAGAAAGAGGAAAAAGTGGACTTAAGCCAGTGATAGTTGAAGCCCTTAAAGTGAGCTGGGCAGCTCATTCCTGTAGACCCAGGGTTTCTCAGCCTTGAAGTTTGTGAACCTCAACTCCAGAATTCAGTATACTGTACAATAGTGGTGGGATTCAATTTTTTTTACTTCCGGTTCTTGGTGGGCAAGTTGTGAAGTTGGCGTGGCAGGGGAAGGTTACTGCAAAATCTCCATTCCCTCCCCACCCCACTAACCTGCTTTCCAGCTCCATTCTCCTGTGCAGGGCAATGAAAGAAGACCCAGCTGATCAGCTGGGACTCGGGAGGCAGAGAATAGATGGGGGCAGAGCCAGTCAGAGGTGGGGTATGCCAGTTCTCCTAAACTACTCAAAATTTCCACTATTGGTTCTCCAGAACTGGTCAGAACCTGCTGAATATCACCTCTGCTGCAGAAGCGTTTTTCTGCAGAGGCCTCCACCCTGTGAAATCATAAAGATGAGGCTGGCCCCATTTTGGCCCTGTTTTTGCAAACCTTCTGGAGCTCCTTAACACCAGGTTGTGTCAACAGACCTGGGCTTTTCAAGGGAACAATGATCTGATGAGATGGCTCCACCATTCATAATCTGATGCCTTCCCTTAATATTTTCATAGTAATATTATTTTTTGTACTTCTTTTGTTTTTAGATTTTTTTTTAATGGTTCTGAAATAGTGTAGGGCAGGGTAGTCAAACTCAAGGCCCATGGGCTGTTTTTGGCTCGCAGGCTGCTTATATCTGGCCTGTGGGGCCACCCTGGTAACAGTGAAAGACTGGTCCACGGTGTCTCTGCCAGTGAAAACTGAGCTCGGAAAGGCCGCACACAGTCCTCCCGAGCACTGTTTTCACTGACAGAAGGTTGCAGAAGGCTATTGCAGCTGAAAACAGAGCTTGGGAGCCCGTTTTCACTGGCAGAGTGCTCAGTCACGATAGGCACCCCTGACATGAGTGACCGTCATGTGGTGCTCCATTCAAAATCCAAGAAAGAAACACTTAGACTCCATTAATATAGAGAAAAATATCTTTTAATGGAAATCAAGTGGTAGCATCAAAAAAAATCTGAATCTGAGGAATTGTGCATGAAAAACACATATACAAAGTTATGGCAATGTTCCCCCCCACAATAGTTCAAACTGTCCATTAAAGTTGTAGATAAAGTTGTAGATAATGTAGATCATGTGGGCATCTTCAGGTGGTGATGCAGACATCTGTCCGTTGACCTTGGCCTACTTTGATAAAGAGTTGTGCCTGCGCATTGCACAGCAAATAAGCATAAACAATAAAGTTTTCCCCTAAGTTATACAGTTCATTCTCTAAACCTCCAGCACATTTCCCACACCCACAAAGCCCAATTATTTCACCCCTCTCCCCGTTATTATGACAGCTGAAAGATGCGAAGCAAAGGAAAGGAATCTTGAAGGCTGACCATGACATTGAACTGGTCACACCTTCTGGCCACATGCTCCCTACCCCCCACCCCAGAGGTCAAACAAAACCCTGATGAGCCCCTCAATGAAATCAAGTTTGACACCCCATGGTATAAGGTTTCCTGCCAGAGCAGGGCGTTGGACTAGAAAACTTCCAAGGTTCCTTCCAACTCTGTTATTCTGTTCAGATGCAGAGCCATATAAATTAGATAGATGGATAGATGGGTGGATAGATAGACAGACAGACAGACAGACAGACAGACAGATGAATTGCACTTGAGGGAAATGTTATCCTTTTAAGGTCCTCTTCTCTATTTTTAAAATAAGAAATCGGTATGCCCAAATTTCCATCCTTCCTCCTTTTTTTCTCCTTTGCCTAAGGTCACTTTCATGAGATAATCTGTATAAATTGTCCAAATAACCACAGAAAAAAAATGGCAGCCTAACGTTTTGGCAGAATCTCATCTGCCATCATCAGGCTTCTGTATTGTGTTCGTCTGTGAGTCAGACTTTCCAGCCGTTCTGTTTTAAAATTTGGGGCTAGCTAACGCTGTGGCCAGAATTGTTTTTTCTCTCGATTGGTTGGAGTCTTGGTCTGTGTTTAATTGGTGTGAGTTTTTGCTCGGGTTCTGCTTGGATTGTGTGTTTCTAATATCTTCTGTCTTTTGTGGCTTTTTTTCGTGTTTGATTGTTTGGCAAACGTTGTATGTTCTGTATTGAGTTTTTAGTGCGGCTTGGCTCCAAGGTAAACGGATGGTGTTTCTTATTAGGAGGCTAGGTTTCATCTGGTGCCTGGTGGGGGGGTGTTTGAGTGATATCAGAGGGAAGTCTGTTTGTGCGCAGGTGTTCTGCCTGGCTTTTGTGGCGTGGAGATCTTCTATTGAAGTGCAGGTTTCCAATGATTGACAGTCTGTGGAATCATTCTTCTATCTGCTGTCAGGTCTTTTTTCAATCTCTATGGTTCTCTGATGAATTCTGTGGCTTGGGGTTTTCGTATAGTGGCTAGGGTTTTCGTGTGGGCATTTGAGTGATGTTGTGACTGTGGTTTTTCTGTGTGAGCTAGTGAGGGAGGTGTGGTTCCAGTTTTCTACTGCATTTTTTGTGTTCATTTCCAAGGCGGGATAGACCATGAGATTACGGCCAATGAGATTCTGCCGAAACGTTCTTCACTTGTAAACAGCACATAATGACGTGGGAAAATACCCGAACAAAGCTGAATACCATACATGTAAGTACCTGCGAAAACTTAAGAATATGTATGTATGTATGTATATTCCCACCGAGATGACCCAAGGCGATGGAGTAAGATTAAGGCCAAAGAACCGTATCATAAATAATAAAAATCAATACACCATTCAGCCTCTGTGGCTCTTGGAGATGTTGTCCCATTGCTGCCATGCCCCTGTGACCTTTGGTAGCCAGAAGAGGAAGAGGAGCAAAATAGGGCTCTGGGTTGCAAAAAGGTTGGCTCTCCCTGCCTCCAAGTGTTGCTTTAAGCACCAAGAGAACATCACGCCTTCTGCTCGCCCTTCAGGCTTTTGTTCCTGGTGTCCATTTCGTATTGAAACTGCATCTTCTTTTGTCCCCCTTGTCTCCTCGGCTTCTCATCCTGGCTTTCTTCAAGAGATGGGTTGCCATGGGAACAGTTTCCTGGTTAACAGGCAGTGCTCCATCGATGCTCGTGCATGAGCTGCAGGAAGCCGGGTGTCTTGAAGTGTGCTCTGAAGGCCGGGTGTTTGGAAGAGCCCTTTGCCTTTGGTTTGCTGGCTGACCAGCCCAAGTTGCGGCTGACCTGAAACCCCCTGAGACGATGATGCCCCTGGGAGAGGTCGTGGCTGAACGTCTGAATTGCGAAGCTGCTCAGGGAGGTAGCATAGGTGACGGGATCCATCCTATGGTTCTTTGATTTTTGCCAGAAATAAGACGTGACAGGGCACCGGCATTGCTTGAGCTGCTAAACTCATATTGTAATGATTCCCCTTCTTTTTGCAGGCTTTAATCTCCATGTAATTTTATTTTAACTAATAGAGAAATATAGAAAGATAGTTTAGGCCAAATCATTGATCCTTCCTTCCTACCTTCCTTCCTTCTTTCCTTCTTTCCTAATTCCTTCACTCTCTCTTCTCCTCCCTCCCCCCCTCTTCTCCCTCCTTCCCTCTTCTCTTTCCTCCATCCCTTCCTGACACCCTCCTTCTTTCCTCCCTCCCTCCTTCTCTCCCTCTCTTCTTCCTTCCTTCCTTCCTTCATTCCCTCTCTCTTCTCCTCCCTCCCTCCCTCTTCTCCTTCCTGCCTTCCTCCCTCCCTCCCTCCCTCCCTCAACTATGTTCTAAACACATATCTGAGAAATGAGAGGTGGATTTATCTTATGGATCTTTCTGACCACCCCAGTATTATTTCTGTTCTGTAGATCCCCAGACCCTGAAAGACTTTTCAGCCTTAAAAAAAAAAAAGGGGGGGGGGAAAGGGGAGACTCATCCATCTTAAAACCATAACCCAATAATGGAGACTATGGTATGGGGAGAATTGTCCTTCAGCAAGTTCCACTGTCTCCTAAAATTATAATAAATGTGCCAAACAAAGAAACAGAAAAATGTCCTATTGACAGTTCTCAGCCTGCAACGATTGTTGTGCAAACAAGTGTGATACTTTTGGTCAAGTATTACTCTTTTCTACATTATCTATGTATCTATGTATTTTCTTAGTGATGATGGCAGACATGATGAAGGGGAAGAGAAACCTTGTTTATTCCTGTTTCTTCCCCCAGACTACATTCAGTACAAATATTTGTATAGATTTACACAAATAAAACATAGAAAAACAGGAAGGGTATTTTTTTAAATGAAAAACTTTATGAACAAATGAAGAAACATAATGAAGAAACATAGTTGACATTTGATGGCACTTTCCAGCTCTTAAGATTCTGGAAAAACAACCCCACCCCTCAAAACAACCCCTCCCAGTTTTTAAAATAATTGCTTTCCCAGAATATTCTTAGAGAGGTATATGTTAAAAAGCCTTTTTCTTTTCTTTTTGTAAGAGCCATGTGTATTTATTTAAGTTAACAATAAATTGTGGTGAGTTCAGTATAAAAAGACAGTCTGGAGTTTTGTAGCGATTTACAGTTATTTTCAAGAAGATGTAATGATTTGAGGTTTATATATATTATATATTCAGTTGATTATTTGACCAATGGAATAATAAAGTAGTGAATTCTACATGTTATGACACTTTTAAATTCCCTGGATGTTTTGTTATCCAGCCATTATGCCTTTCCTCTTTTTTTCTTAGGCAGTTATTTATGTTATTCTTCACATGTTTTAAAGAATCTCACTTAAAAAGTCAAAATATTGGCTGCAACCTGATGATCAAAGCCTGCTTTTTTACACGCAGTAGGAAATACATTGTGAATCGCATAAAATAAAGGCAGGGCTTCTGTTGCACAGTTGTGGTTGTCATCTTAACTTTTTTGACCTCTTCCCTCTCTAGGGGATACCTTGGCACCTTTCGCATAACATTTGGCATTTTATTTTATTCATTTATTTAGAGCTGTGGTGGTGCAGTGGTTCGAATGCAGTACTGCAGGCTACTTCTGCTGGTTGCTTGCAATTTAGCAGTTCAAATCTCACCAGGCTCAAGGTTGACTCAGCCTTCCATCCTTCTGAAGTGGGTAAAATGAGGATCCAGATTGTTGGGGGCAAAAGGATGACTCTGTAAACTGCTTAGAGAGGGTTGTAAAAGCACTGTGAAGTGATATATAAGTCTAAGTGCTATTGCTATATGTTATTGAATTTGTACACTAACTGATTCTCCAGAGACTCTGCCATTATCCTGGCTGCTAAAACTAGTTCTAAGTGAAGCAAACACACATTGCTGGCCCCAGTGTGAATTTTACCGTTGTGGCCAACTTGGGCAAGGCATGGAGGTACCAACGAGATCTGTAACTTGACCATTCAGTTCAAAGCAGCAGGCCCCAAAGGAAGCTGTGGGTTTGAACCTGTGGGCAGATTGCTCCCTGGTGCCAAAGGGCACGGCCTTTCTAAAGCCAAGGGTTTCAGAACCCTTGTGCCATCAAACACAGATCCGCAGTTCAAAAAATCAGTATGCCAACAATCCCACTGTTTTTATCTGAACCCTTTGGCTTGGCTATGGTAGCTCTTTATATCCTGGGCTTTGTCCCAACATGGTTTGTTGCTGAGCCAGTAATGCTAAAGTCTTTATTTACAACAATATAATTAAGCTGTGGCACTGCCTTAATTGGATTGCAGTTGTCAGCTTCATTTAACATTGCACTGGATGCTTCCTCCCCACCGTGTGGACCAGAATCCATAAGGAAGATCAACACTCATCATAATTTCCTTTGGATTCCTCATCAGCAACTATGGCTTGAACATTATCATGTGGGGGGGCTGATTAGTTTTGATGCACAGAAAGCAAAGAAGATGGGCTACAAAGCAGGGAAGTATTATTTGTAATGTGACAATCGTAAGAACTTTGAGCTTGACCCAGATTTATACATGGGACTGAACCCCATATGGAAAGGTTGTCCAGGGGGCATTGGGAGTCAAGTGGGCAGCTTTTTTCCATAGGTCACAGGCATGGCATATGTAAGAAAAGAATGGGTGCAGCTGCCTTCTTGGCTCTGCCCAATGGATGCCTCTCTGCAACAATTAATCGAGCTACAGCCTTTCATCCTTCCCAAAATATTGTTTAGGAAAGAAAGAATACATGAACAACTGTTATTGATAATTTATATAAGAAATCTGTATAATATTTTTGCCACATGTGATAGTAGTAATAATAGTAATAGTAACAGTAGAAGTAGTAATTGAAGACCACTTAGGCATGATTGGCATTGACAGATTCATGATCAGTCAATTGGAAAAGGCGGCTTTACTCAGAACAGCTTACATCCTGCAATTTTATCTCTAGCACCATCAAACAACCATATCTGCCCATCCCAGGTTCCTGGGAAGGACTCAGTAGGTGGACAAAAATGCCAAATTCATCTAAATACCTGACAAACTATGCAATGAACCAGAACAATAATAGTATCTGGACATAGTGGAATAGAAGAGAAAGATCTGGAGAAGTTAACAAAGACCTGTAAATAGAAATTGAAAGACTGTGGCAAAAGAAAAAAAAGATAGGTACAATCCCAAAACTTCTGAAACACCTCCTGAATGTCATTGGTATTGACGAGATCGCTATCAGTCAATTGCAAAAGGCAGCTTTACTTGGGATAGCTTCCAACCTCGATATAATACTTTTAAAATAATCAAATGCAACATCTGCCCATCCCGAGTCCTTGGGAAGGACTTGACAGGGGATAAAAATGCCAAAACCAGTCAAAACATCTGACTTACTGAAAGATGAATCATAATAATGAAAATTGCAAGTAAGTAGCAGTGTAATTACATCAGCTCATCTATTACTTTTGGTTTTGACAGAAGTGGTCTGAGAGAATAGCCAGTGGTGGTTCCATAGTTATCAATAGATACAAGTAAACCACAATTCAAGGTGACCTGTAGTAGAATATTATGGAGTATCCCAGCTCCTGAGTAGGCCCAAGAAAAAGGTCTTAATTATTTTGGAAAATGTCCAAAGTGCTCATATTGTTTGTGTTTTGTTGCATCTTATGTGAAAAGCTGGTATTGTGAGGGGATGTTAAGTTTTCTGACCAGCCAACTCTTCTGTCTTTCCAGATGTGACACCCCTGAAATCCTTGAGAATATTTCAGCTCATTAAACTGTTTTGGAGGCATTTTCCTCATTTAGACCTTGTTTCTAGGTTTTCTACAATTGCAAAGATTGAGGTTCTTTCCGGCTCATTCATATCTCCCTCTTGTGCATCAGAGTGCCACAAGGCAGGAAGAACTATGGTTTATCAGTGAGGGGGTCCCAAGTTATATCTTAGCAATTCTCTTCTCTCCATGTTTCCTCTTCATGCCAATTACCCCCAAAGGAGTTGTGGTTTTCTCTCAATGGATGTATTTTAAAATGGGGCATTATTCTCGCACTTGTTTATGAAGTGAATAGCGTTCTCATTTCTGAAACGCATTGACTTCCCAATGTATGTGAACATTTTCTCCAACTAAAGAGTTTCTTATATTTCTGAGCTTGTGTGCATTAGGGCAAATAGTCTGAAAAGTCACTTCTGAAGAACTGCCAGAAGCTTCTTCTGGTGCCTTAACATGAAAGGGAAAAAAAGAAAAAGAAAGAAAGAAAGAAAGAAAAAGAAAGAAAGAAAGAAAGAAAGAAAGAAAGAAAGAAAGAAAGAAAGAAAGAAAGAAAGAAAGAAAAGATGGATGGATACTGGGAGCGAAGAAAAGGAGTAATAGATGACTTAGTGCTCTTTGCTTGCATCACTTCCCAACTGACTACAATACAGCCAATGTTTCAGTGCAAATAAATCAAGAAAGCATTGCCAATGTTCCTTTCCTTTCCCATGTAACTGCTGCCCTGTGATTCTTGCCCCACAATGGGGACAGTAGCATCATTGATGCTACAGTCTTGTCTCAAGTGTGATGTGGCTCTTTCTCAGGCTGGTTTGGCCGCCTTTTCTTGGCTTTATCTTAATATTATGTACTTGGGAGAAATGTTTGAGAGTGTTAGGCAGTGGAGGTGAAGAGGCCGTTGTTCTGGGCCATTGGGAGTTTGCTTGGCATGGAATTGCCCAGAGATTTTCTGGATAGAAACTATAACCCAAGTCTGTTCTGGTCTCCACTTCCCCATTCCCTTCCCCCTCCCCCTCCTTCCTTCCTTCCTTCCTTCCTCCCTCCCTTCCCCTTCCCTTTCCCCTTCCTTCCTTCCCCAATCTCCCTCCCTCCCATCCCTCCTTCCTTTCCTTCCTTCCCCTCCCTCCCTCCCCCTTCCTTCCCCTTTCTTCCTTCCTCCCGTCCTCTTCCTTCCTTTGAGTTATGTTCTGGGTTGACATAGACTAAAAGAATTTGGATATTTTTAGTTTGGATAAAAAGGCATTCATGATATGGCTCAAATCAATACAGTATCTGTGCCCAGTCATTCTCTGGGATGATGGGCAATAGGGTGTGAAAGTCAGCATAATTGTGTGGACATCTTTCATTGGCTGTCCAATGCCACAGTGGAGATCATAGTAGGCAACATACCTGTTGAATTTCCATTCTTAGGGGCATCATAACATCCATGTTTGGTAAATGGGAGTCACAGGGAATTGGGTAGCAATGAATAAATCATTAATATTTGCCTATTTCAGCCTTTGTCCATTTGGTGTGTTTTGTTCATTTATTGGCAGCTTTTACACAATTTGTTTCAATAGGTCAGTTAAAGGTTTGTGCATCATGCATAGACATCTACACGTGTTTGTGTGTGTGTGCGCGTTTATGTAAAAAGCCCCAAATTTTGTCCACAGATAGATGATCAAAGCTGAACTCCCCTTTTTAAAAACAGTTTCTTTGTGACGATGATCTGACCTAGATGGTTAACACATGGTTAGATATCTTGTACACGCTAAAAAAATGGATTAATTTAGTGTTTGGTGCACATAATCTGATCATTCACTCTGTATGTTCTGGACTTCAACCTTCTCAGAAAGTTTCTTCTGAAAAAGAAGCTTTTTTGTGTGTTTTTATTCTGTATTTCTATTGCACATCTTTCTATCATTCTCTTGTTGTTGTTGTTAGTTGCAAAGTCATGTCTGACCCATCATGACCAGAGGTGGTATTCAGCAGGTTCTGACCAGTTCTGGAGAACCGGTAGTGGAAATGTTGAGTAGTTCGGAGAACCAGAAAATACCGCTTTTGACTGGCCCCACCAACCCCATCTATTCTCTGCCTCCCGAGTCCCAGCTGATCGGCTGGGTCTTCTTTGGTTGCCCTGCATAGGAGAACGGAGCTGGAAAGTAGGTTGGTGGTGTGGGGAGGGAATGGAGATTTTGCAGTAACCTTCCCCTGCCACGCCCACCAAGCCACACCACGCCCACCAAACCACGTCCATAGAACTGGTAGTAAAAAAGTTTTATTCCCAACACTGATCGTGACCCCATGGACAATGTTCTTCAAGGTCTTCCTGTCCTCTACCATCCCCTGGAGTCCATTTAAGCTCAGGCCGACTGCTTCAATGACTCCATCCAACCACCCAGTGGTTGGATTCCAATTTTTTTACTACTGGTTCTGTGGGCATGGCTTGGTGGGCGTGGCAGGGGAGGGATACTGTAAAATCTTCATTCCCTCTCCACCCCACTAACCTGCTTTCCAGCTCCGTTCTCCTGTGCAGGGCAACCAAAGAAGACCCAGCCAATCAGCTGGGACTCGGGAGGCAGAGAATAGATGGGGCAAGGCCAGTCAGAGGTGGGATTTGCTGATTCTCCAAACTACTCAAAAATTCTGCTACCGGTTCTCCAGAACTGGTCAGAACCTGCTGAATCCCACCTTTGCAGCCACCTCATTCTCTGCCATCTTCTTCTTTTGCCCTCAGTCGTTCCCAGCATCAGGCTCTTCTCCAGTGAGTCCTTCCTTCTGATTAGGTGGCCAAAGTCTTTGATTTTCCTCTTCAGGATCAGGCCTTCTAAAGAGTAGTCAGGGTTGATCTCCTCTAGGACTGACCAATTTGATCACATTGCAGTCCAAGGGACTTGCAGGCCATTCTCTTACCATCCTGTAAAATGCCTAAGGGCAGGAGATGCTGAAGATCCTGTTTTTGGGATGATAGAGCAGGGTGTGAAGCCAGGGAGGCTCCTGTCTATTGCAAGGAGATGATTGACCATGAAGAAGCCTTCACACACAACATCTTCACTTGTCACTTGCTCAATGCAGGTGACAAGTATTGTCACAGTGTATTATTTTTATGAGAATTTCCCCAACATTTGTTTCACCTTTCAAAAAACTTTGTGATGGCAACTTCTTTTTGATTAGATTGAGAAGAACAAAATGCCAGAAGGTGATGGGATTTTTCCCCCTTCCCTCCTTTTGGCATGATGCTAATTCTACATTCTGTCCTTCCTTTCAATAACAAGTTGGGCCCCCTAAAAGTGTCTTACTTTGCTTAAATACACCCCAAACAATTCTGGTTTCACCATCTGTAAAGAACAGAAGTTGGACTATGAGGATCTGTGCTCTTATGTTCTTAAACTGCATATTCTTGGCTATTGCTACGCTTTCCCCTGTAATAGCACAGCAGGATAGCAGACTCTTATTTACCTCTCTATTTATAGCGATGAAGGAAGGGTGAAGGAAAGGGTTTGCATAGTCAGAAATGGAAGGCTGCATCAGAATTGTAGAGTTTAAAGGGAGTTGTGAACACTAAAGGGAAGACCAGTAATTCAAAGTCTTGTAATTTTGGCCTCAGATCTTGAATGGAGGGTGGAGCTGGCTGGCCAGTGAACCATTCCTGAGTAAATTATAGGTTCAGTCCTTCGAATTTTAGATTGTGGCTTTGGATCCGATTGTTCCTCTTGCCGATTTTGTTCAGTTTCTTCCTGATGGAATATTTGAAACAAGCGAGTTGCTTCCATGACATTAATAGCATGGACCCAACAACCATGACTATTAAATAGAGTAGTTCTGATTCACACCTCATGAGAACCAATTGTCCATTCGGAAACTGGCGTGACTGAGACCATCTTGGAGGCTTCAGTGCTGCCACTATGGTACTGAGGGTGATGGAGTGAGGAATAGAGATAGCTGGGGTTTTGTAGTCAAAACAAAATAGCTTCCCCTGAGAAGCAAAGACATTCCCACAAGTGGCTGAAGAGAGGAGGAGTGACATTTCCAAACAACTAGCCAGCACCTTGATTGGACCATGTGGCTGATTGTTTGGGAAAGGGGGAAAACTTTTACTGTTAATTAGGTAAAAAACGCTGTTTACAGAGTCAGCCTATTGCCCCCAACAATCTGGGTTCTCATTTTACCGATCTGGGAAGGATGGAAAGCTGAGTCAGCCTTGAGCCTAGTGAGATTTGAACTGCCAAATTGCAGGCAGCTGGCAGTTAGCAGAAATAGCCTGAAGTACTGCACTCTAACCACTGCGCCATCCCAATGCAATGGGTTGCACACAGACTGGGCTTCCTTTTTTTGCAAAAATGGCTTCATTCCAGATATTAAATTAGGAGAAAATGCTTTTTTCCAATTCCAGGACCCTTTTTTTTTTGNTTTTTTGGGGGGGGGGGTTGGAGGGTATGAAGGGGGGTGCTTTTTTGTGCAGTAAAGAAGGATGGAAAAGGGGGCGAGGGGAGAAAGAGTTTTGGATTTCTTCTTGGCTATGTTTTGTCCCACTGGAAAAGTTTGTGTTTGCTTAGGGGGAATGTTAATGGACTGCACTTGGAAGGGAACAGCATATGTTTAAAAGAAAGGCAACTTTGTTGTCAAATGGAAAATGTTCTTGTCTAAAAAATGTGCATGCATGAACCCTACCCTGCCACCCACCTCCTGTTCTTCAAGAAGCCATTCTCCCTGGCTAAGAGACCTTTCGTTGAAGACCGTTTTCTTGGAGGGTGGTAGGCAGAATGTTTTTTTGCTGGAGTCTTTTGTTTAAATAGCCATGCTCAAAGGGAGTTTTGAATGGGGTGCCGACTTCTGCTCGTGCAAGCATGCTGACCTGGTTTGAGGTGGATCTAAGGCTGATTTCCCCCCACCCCCCCAAGTCCATATATATGACATGCCAAAACTGGAATGCACTGTAGGCCTTCTTGCCACCCTAGACAACTACCCTCAGTTTCCGGCTTATGTGAATGATTTCCCACAGCTGCGCTGGATATTTTTCGAAAGAGTTTGCTTATTATAGTTTTGGAACCTGAGAATTGGCAGCTTTGCATGCAATCAACTTTTCTGTTGATGTCTGATGTGCAGGATTTGGAGCAGATGCAGCCCAGAGAGGGCTGCAGAGGTCCAGAAGTATCAAATCTGTTTCTCCTGTAACTTTACAAAGGTAAATTTTATACAACTGTAATCTGTGCTCAGACTTCAAGGTGTTTGCCACAAACCATGTTTAGTCTGAGCTTCCCATCCACTATTTAATATAGGGGTGGGCAATATTGTGCCATGAATAGCATACACACAGGGGTTCAGACCAGTTCCGGCGAACTGGATGTTAAATTTGCATCTAGTTCACCGAACCAGTATTTGAACCAACTGGCTGGCCCTGCCCACCCCTCCCCTCCCAGGTGTCTCCACGCAGCCCATTTTCCATGCAGGTAACTGCAGGGTCTGTGCGGAGGCTCTGGGAAAGGGAAAAATGGGCCTTTCAGAAGGACTGGAAGTTTGGAAATGGGCCTGTTCCTGGCTTCCGGAGGGCCTCTAGAGCCCAGGGGAGGTTGTTTTCACCCTCCCAGAGGCCCCAGGGAAGCCTCCCGACCCATGGGAAGGTGAAAAATGGCCCTCCCAGAAGTTCCAATAGGCCGCACCCATCATGGCCATGCCCACCCAGCAACTGGGCAGCGAACCGGTTGCTGGGGTATTGGAATCCCACTCCTTCATACATACCCATGGATTTCCACCTTGGCTCTCTAATCAATCTGGCTTAGGGAGCCAGAGAGGATAATAAGTTATATCCTCACCAGGTAGCCTTCTGAGATGCATCACCCACATAGCAGCACTTTTGTTTGGAAACTGGAATGTTTTTTTTCAGTCATTTGTGAGTATTCATCTTGTGGTTTCAAAATCTCCAGAGTGCCCGCCAGCCCTTAAAAATCTACTTACCCTGATTTGGACTTATAGAGGATCATACTGCAGCTCAATAGAACTAAAGAACAAAAAAAATTCCTTAAATTCTTTGCAAAACCTCAACATTTAAGTTCAAATCTCTCACACCTTGCAGTGAAGAGGATGCCTTTGACATTTCTGTTGTGTCACATCTTTTGAAAAGTAGAGTTACCATGGGACGGGGAGAGAAGGCTGGATCAAGTCCCACAAGGAATGAATGTTTAATTCTGCCCCGAAGCAGAGAGGTCCAGGGGGAAGACAAACAATGAGGGAAATATCATGAGAGCATGACATAAGTTGCACTCCTTTTGTATGTTTGTTGTGATAGTGCCTGCATGTACCAAAGGGATGGAGCTTATGGCACACCCATTACATTTGCAGGTGCTCATTACATCCTTTGACAACATGGCTGCTTTCTGCAGAATTCTCTATCTTATCTTCTCTAAATTGTCTTTCCTTTTGTTCCAGTTGACTGTCTGTAGAATTGTAGAATGCAGGGAAACAGTTACTGTCATGCCCCTGTTGGAATCTGATTCTGAGGGGGAGGTTGGGCAGCTGACAGGGAGTGGGAGTGTGGCTCCGGTGGCTCTGGAAGAAACTGGGAAAGAGCACAGTCCAGCTGCACATTCAGAGGAAGACCCAGGCCCACCCCCTCTTCACCCTAGGGCACACAGGGAGGAACAGAGAAGGGAGCAATGTGAGTTATGTGGGTTACAGGGGAGAAAAGGGCCCTGATTCCCTTCATTAGCTGCAGCTGGGAAAGTCTACAATTCCTTATCCTGTCCTGTCTCGTTAATTGCTGCAGCATGGTTTGTGTTGGTTTTTATTTATAATTTCTTTGTATTTTGGGTTTGGGCTGAATTTCTTCCCTTTAAAGATTGTTCTTGGGAGAGTTTTTTTCTCCAGCCAATGATAACTGGACATTGGGGGCCAAGTTGGAGGTATTAAAGGGACTTTACCTACTTTTGTGACTTTGTTGCTTTTGTGCCACGCCTCGGGTCATCAAAAGTTATTGTCCATTTTTCTTGGTATACATCATGGGCTTGATTCTGATAATCTCCACTCCCCCACTCAGCAGCACTTGAGAAAAAAAAGCAGATAATGTCAGCTGCAATATTGCCCTTTTGGTCAAAGTGCTGCAAAATTAAATCTAAGGCTATGGTAGTCAGTTGCAATGCGGTTGCATCTAACAGCACAATGGGGATACATTCATTTCTAGCGCTCAGGATACCAAATACTGTACTTTCTTTTAGCTTTCTATGGAACTTCTCAGAAAAGAACTTAAGCAGGTGCAAGTGTTACTGAACAACAAAGTTTTTTTTTTTTAAAATGGAACTAACTCAGCTACTGAAACCAGAATGTCAGTTTCTAAAAGTGCCTACAGATGAAAATCAATCTGTTCTGTGAATTTGTAAGGTTGAGACAGTGTGAAGGTGAGCATATTGGCATAAACCTTTCTGAGATAGCAATAGCACTTAGACTTATATACCGCTTTATAATACTTTACAGCCCTCTCTAAGCGGTTCTTACAGAATTAGCATATTATCCCCAACAATCTAGTTCCTCATTTTACCCCCCTCGGAAGGATGGAAGGATGAGTCAATCCTGAGCCTGGTGGGATTTGAATTGCCAAATTTCAGGCAGCCGATAGTCAGCAGAAGTGGCCTGCAATACTGCACTCTAACCACTGTGGCACTGAGGCCCTACCAAGATGTGATGCAGCCCTGTCAACTCTCACGGTTCTGCCGTGAGTCTCACGATTTTTTGTCATTTCTCATGGTCTCACGACAAGGCTCCTCAATCTCACGCCGAATTTAAAACGCTTTTTTTTTTTTCAAATTTGGGGGTCGGCTTATATGCGAGATCGGCTTATATGCGAGTATATACGGTAATCGTTTTTCTTCGTGTCTGTCCATCATTTTGAAAGGGGAGTAGGCCCTGGGAACGAGGCTAGTTTCCCAGTAGTCTTTGTAAGTTCAGCGCGGGAAAGCGATCGCAATTGTATAAACATGGCAAAAAGAGGTGGTGATTTTTCAATAGAAGAAAGAAAGCTGCATCTTCTTACAACAGGGAACACAAATAAAACATTTAAATAAACTGTTAATGACTTTCCTCGATGGAAAAGGGGTTTGTTTAATCTTGATCGGGAAAAAAATAGAATCTCACTATTTTTTATAGAATCTCCAGATTTTTTTTCATGGGTCTCCAGATTTTCCTTTATCAGGGGTTGGCAGGTCTGGTGATGTGATTGTCATTTATTTAGGATGGATATTCTGGGTGATACTTTCTGAGATGATGCTGCCACTGAGGCTTTTTATAGAGATCAAATAAATGAAGAGGAGGATGAATGGTGTAAGGTAGTCCAAAGAAAGAAGCTTGCTTTAATTAACAAATACAGTAATAAATGAAGCTTGGACTCCTTGTTTCATTAAGTCAGTTCTTGGTTTGAAACTTAATGGCTGCATTTGTAGAACACACCTGGGCTGGGTTAATTTATGAATCTCTGTGTTGTGCAGTCTCAGTGAATGACTAACTGTAGGCCAGAAAATGCAGGTTGTGTGAACACAGCCAGTAAGCCAGTATACCCAATTCCTCAGAAATAACCTTAATTCAATGGTAGAACACATCATTTTGACAACAAAGACTTTCCTTTTAGACAAGAAGCTCTTTCAGAGGTTAGAGCTGTTTATCTATGGAAGAGGTATGTATTAGGCCCAAGTCTGCATAACATTAGGTCAAAGGTTGCATAAAATCAAGGCAAAGATCATAAATGACTCTAGAGTGACAGATTAGATATTCCTCTCCAGCACTGATAAATTGTACTGATAAATAATAGATATGCCTATAAGGCATGATTTGAAGGCATGGTGTTATGCGACTTCAGTACCCAGATGAGAGAGGGACATGGTGGCTCAGTGGCTAAGACGCTGAGCTTGTCTATCAGAAAGGTTGGCAGTTCGGAGGTTTGGATCTCTAGTGCCACATAACGGAGTGAATTTCCGTTACTTGTCCCAGTTTCTGCCAACCTAGCAGTTCGAAAGCATTTAAAAAATGCAAGTAGAAAAATAGGGACCACTTAGGTAGGAAGGTAGCAGCACTGGCCCCACCCACCCTGCCCCTCCCCTCCTCAGCCGCCCTGCCAACTCTACGGTTCTGCCGTGAGTCTCACGATTTTTTGTCATGCTCACGGTCTCATGACAAGGCTCCTCAATCTCACGCCAAATTTAAAAAGCTTTCCCCCCCCCCCAATTTGGGGGGTCGGCTTATACGCGCATAAATCTGATTCTCACACAAACGACATGACGCCACTTCTCAGATCACGCAATATCGATATTACCATACAGTGATATATACATATAGCACATTTCTTTTTTTAGTCTGGGTGCCTCCATTTTGCTTTTTCTACCACCGGATATAACACGCTCTGATTGTTAGTATTCACGTGGACGTGAATTCACTATTTTTTATAGAATCTTCCAGATTTTTTTTCATGGGTCTCAGATTTTCCTTTATCAGGGGTTGGCAGTCTGCTCCCTTCAGGAGTCCCCACGTGACCTGTTTTGGATGCAGGTAAGTGCAGGGCATGCACAGAGGCTCAGGGAGGGTAAATAAACAGGCCTCCCAGAAGTCAGGAAGGCCAGAAATGGGCCGTTTCCAGCTTCCAGAGAGCTCCGGAGCCTGCGGAGGGCAAAAACGTCCCCCACATCATGGTGCGGGAGGCCGACTAGGCCAAGTCCACCATGGCCACACCCACCCAGCAACCAGGCAGAGAACCCATTGCTAATTTTTTTTTGTTAAGTTTTATTGATTTTTAAGGACAAACAAAAACAAACCAAAGCATAAAAACATCCAACTTTCTTCCATAAGTGTACAAACCAGTGGTGTCGTTGGTTTACAATTTTTTTGTGCATCGGATTTCATAGTCTCAATACAGTCACATTACATAATAACTCATTAATATCAGAAATTGAATAGCCTAGAAATTATTATTAATCAATCATTTGACACTATATTTTGTTCATTCATACTTTGTAGAGATAGCTATATTTTACTTAGTTTATTTTATACAATTCATATAGTCCTTCCAAATCTATCCTAAAAACATTTTATATATAATAATAAAAAAGAAATACATCTTATATATTATATATTTCTTATTTTCTTTTTTTATTTTACATTTCTATTACATATTTTTTAATCTAGCCATTGATAGAAAAGGCCCCAAATTTGTAGAATTGTTTATCCTCTTGTTCTCTAATTTCAAAATGTCAATCTATTCATTTCAGCACATTCCAGTATTTTCTTGATAATTTCTTCCTGCAATGGTATTTTCTCATTTTTTTCAATTTTTAGCAAAAACAATCCTAGTTGCTGTTAATACATTTACATCAAAATATTTTAAATCTTTGCTGTGTGATCAGGTAAATTTCCAATAGAAATATCTCTGGTTTTAAACCTATATGCTTTTTTAGTCATTTTTTTCCAACCACGTGTGGATTTTTAGTCCAATATTTTTTTTGATCCGCTACAATTCTGCCACATACTGGTAATATGAGCAGTATCTGATGACATTCCAACATCTTTATGGATATTATTTCTTGAACATTCTTGCTATTCTTGTCGGGGGAAATGCCACCTGTAAAACATCTTATACAAATTTTCTTTAAAATGCTGTTAATATTGTCATTTTATAAATTTTGAGACCACAATTTTTGCCATTTCTCTAGATCAATGCCATATTGAAAATTCTTCCCCCAAGCAATCATAGTTTCTTTAACTTGTTCTTTCTTCTAGTTTAATTTCTAATAAATATCCATACAATTTTTAAATCACCTTTTCATCAGTACCTGTCAAAATCTTATCTAAATCAGTCAATTTATTATAGAAACCTTCTGTTTTTAAAGTCCTTTTCATTACCTTGAATGTATTTGCGCAAAAGAAAACCAATTCATCTTTATACTTGTTCCACTAGTTTTTGCATCGATTTAAGTTCACCCTTTTCATTCAAAATTTCCCATAGCTAACTGTTTGTTCTGTCTTATATGTTATAGGATAAGAAAATGCTTTAATAGTCGATAACCAGACTGGAATTTTCAAATAACACTGTCTTTTAATTCTTCTCTCCCAATTTAACCACAGAGACTCCCGTATATGATGTCTTCTAAAATAACCTTGTATTTTAGTTCCCTTATACCATAAAAGAAGTTCACAAGTCTTAAAGTTGCTAAAAGTTTTGAAGCCCACCCCTGCTCCTAACAATTGAAGTTTTGAGCAGGGGTAGATGCTACTTCAGGTTTTTCCTTCAGAAGAAACTCTTTAAGAAGTCCCTGGTGCCCATCCTTTATACCCTGTCCTCAGGGGTGGGATTCAAAATTTTTAACAACCATTTCTGTGGGCATGGCTTAGGTGGTGGTGGTGGTGGTGGCTTGGCAGTCATGTGACTGGGTGGACATGGCTTGATGGTCATGTTATTGGCTGGGTGTTGGCTTGTTATTGGCTGGGTATTGGCTTGGCCAACTCAATATCACTCACATCGAGGCACGCATCTCTTCCCCCTAGCCCCTCATGACTGTACGGATGCTGCAACAGTCGTAAGTGTGAAAAATGGTCATAAGTCACTTTTTTCAGTGCCACTGTAACTTTGAAAGGTCACTCCACACAAGCAAAGTACTAGCAAAGTAGGGGAAACAAACTCCAGAGAAGTTCCTGAGACAGGAAGTCTAGTCCTGCCAAGAATGTAATAAGGGTTAACAGAGAGGCAGTTTCTGTAGGCAACACCAGAATGTTTCCTTCCTGCCTTCCTTTACAGGATTAGGCCAGTAATGTCTTCTAACAACCGGTTCTCCGAACTGTTCAGAATGTTAACAACTGGTTCTAGCAAATAGGTGTGAACTGGTAGAATCCCACCTCTGCCCATCCTTGCAAAACCCTGCAGTCTGTTCCAATTCTATTATTTTTTTGCACCGAAAAGAATCAGGCTAAATCTTTTGAAACCGAGTCTCAGAAACATGCAGGATTCAGTGGGACTTTTTGCAGCTTTCTACTTGTCTGCAAGCCATACCCTTCCCACCCCTGTCCCTGTTGTTGAGAACAATCCTCAGTTTTCTTAAGGCTGAGAAGTCTGCCTGTAGCTGTATATGCCCATGAAAAGATGTTCTTTGGTGATAAGCGGGTGCATATATTTTGGGGCCTTTTGTCGGGCGCATTAAACTGTGCCAACGCTGTGAACGCTAAATAATGAGGCCATGTTATTCTTCCCGCTTTGTAAAAATGTCATAATGGGAAAAGCTGAGTTCTTTGCAGCTTCTAAGAAGTTGAGTTTTGTTCTAACACACTGAGTCTTACTCATACATACACGAAATGAGGCAGACTGATGGCATTTTCTTTGTCTAATGGCTTTGATATATCTCCTTGAAGTGGTGATGAAATCTATGGCAATGTTCTGTATCAGTTCAAAGGAACCCTTTGTTTGTCATGCTAGCAGGGTCTGGTCATGGATGTCACCCTTTCTCTTGGATAAGGACGTTGATTATCTGGTGCAAACGTTCTCTGCCAAGAGTCCCTATTGCTCTTCATGAGCAAACACACCATCTCCAAGATCACTCCTCTCACAATTGTGTGCTTGCCCTTGCAAGTTGGTTAACAGTCACGGCACAGGCTAATTTTCGAGAGCAACCATCAGCGTGAATCAGGCCGAGCCGTGACTCTCTTCGCTTCGGAAGACCTGAAACAATTGCAGGTTTTGTCAACTAGACAGAAGACAATAGAACGAATGGAAACAAAAAGAAGGGAAGCTCGTTGGTTTATCTGCCAAGGATCAGGTGGAACAAAAAACCTTTTGATTCTCCTTTTCTTTTAATTGATTGCAATTTGCCGTGATAATGGCTTCAATCAAAATGTGGGGTATACCTTGTTAAAAAGCTTGAGGTTCCCTGCGCAAACATCTAACTGCCAACTAGCAGGATGGGGTTTTGGAAAGTGGAATTCTTTGCGTAAATATAGGCAGATTGAAGGGCATTTTATTATTATTAGTTTAGGGTTTTGGGGGGTGGGTTTGTTTTAAAGAAACAGTTGGACACAATATGAGATCCATGGGGAAATGAATTGCTCCAGGTAATCCAGCATTCCGGTCTCAGAGCTGGGAATAAATCTCAAATCAGACTGATGCAATTTATGCCAAGAGCCGAGAGCTTTACTTCAAATGCCCTGTCCAGCTTTAAAGCTGGGAGAGGAGGGGAGGAGAGGGCAGGGGAAGGGAAGGGTGTTTTTACATCTCTTCCCTGAAGACAGAGCTGAGCCAGTTTGGAAATAGCGTGTGGCTAAGAGGCATGTGATGAACATTTTATATTTCGCCTGAATAAATCCCGAGCATACAAACAGATTCCTTCTATTTATATCCATTTTATTTATATCTCGGTTTAAAAGCTGCTTTTCTCATAATTTGTTTCCCCACCCCAGCTTTTCTCTCTTTCTTTTTAGACCAATTGCTTTCATCACACAAGAAGATAAACTTTTTCATGGTGCAAGGTCAATTAAGGTTTTCTTTTTTTTGCCCCAAAGTAATGATGTCATAAAAGTATTTTCTAGAATAGTAGGCTTGGGGAATTGAGGGAAATGAGATATTCAGCTTAACAGAAGTTTAACATACCAGATTGAGTCTGTTTCATTAAAAAAAAAAAAGCTTCACACATACTCCTGAATAATAATATATATATATATGTATTGCTNCAGATTGAGTCTGTTTCATTAAAAAAAAAAAAGCTTCACACATACTCCTGAATAATAATATATATATATATGTATTGCTATTGAATTTCTGCTTTGGTTCTGCTGATAGAAAATCACTTCGTTCCTTCCCCAGCAGCAGAGCTCAACAAATCAAGATTGATTTGGTTAGCATGCAAACTGAAGTGAGGACTTTTGCTTTTTGCCTCATTTATTTTAAAGATACAAGCTTGGATTTGATGTTAGTTTACTGGAAGAATAAAAATACACCATCAGAAAGAGAGATAATAAGGAAAGTACAGTATTTGCTTGTGCAGAACTTGATAAACTAACTTTAGAACTGAAAAATAAGGGGGAAACAGAATACTATGATACCTGGAATAAGTTTTATCAATGATTGCAAAAAAGAGGTGGAGGTCGGAACAAAAAATGGTTAGGATGAATAGACCCAGAATGTGATATGATAGAGGATTTAATCAAGCAGAATGTACAAAACAGTTGTAACAAAATTAATGCTGGACCAATAATATGAATATTAATGGTTTAGTAATATCCTTGTATGTATGGCAGAGTAATGCTAGAATAGTTGCACTGTGTTTGATATTTATATTTGTAAACAATAAAATATGTATCTGGAAAATAAAAAGAGAAATAATAGAATTTACAAATTCTGACTTGTTTGGGATTAATGCACCAGGATTGCCAATTGGTAGCACACATATATATTGAGTGTGTTTGTGATTGTGGGTTAAAAAGCTTTCCTTCCAATAGTTGCCTTTTGGAAGGGGAATTAATGAAATTATTTTTGTCCTATGTGACATTCTTAATATCTGGGGTCTTTGAGTGCATACAATATATCGAAACATAACTTGTTTTCTTAAACAGTTGGGTTTGCAGTCATAGCAGACACAGACAAAGCAAATAATTTTTTACTGATTTGATCTTTATATGCTTAATTATTGGCAAAATTAAATTAAGAAAATTAAGTTGATTTCAATTACTTTTTCAAATATCCTTGACCCACACTTAATGTTTTATTTTTATGTGTGTGTGTGTATGTATGTATATACACACACACACACACACACACAAGAGTTGAGACTTGCATAATTTTTGCAGGGAATATGTGCTTCCCTTAAAATAGTAATTGTCCTTTCATCATGCAAAACCATATCTTATTGGAAGACAAACCTAATAACTGAAAACAGTGAATGAGCCAGAAGACAACATAAAAACATCTAACAAATTAGATAGTATAGAATCAGCTCACAATCTAGAACACTTGTTCTTATGTAGGATATTTGAGGTCTGGGAATCACTCTAATGCACAGGATGTTGGGGTTCCATATTTTCTTAACATAGCTAGAAGCTCGGAAGGAGTGGAAGAGAGACACCTAGAATATACAATCTACGTTGGTAAAATATACAAGGCTCTGGATTCAATCACTGTCAGGTTTTTAAACTACGAGGAGTACCATCTTATTTTATTTTTCAAATATTCATTTGATTGCACTCTTGTTATTTTCAACTTTACCCCCCCCCCCCC
>BHFT01050516.1:31010-48779 GCA_004320025.1 Laticauda laticaudata
TCCCCCCCCCCCCCCCTTGGAGGTATTTATATTCCATCAAGGTGAAACCAGCCAGAGCTGACACTTGAAAGAACTTAAGTAGGATGGCTAAGGTCACACAGTTGATATCAAAGAGTTGGAGAATATCTTTGACTTCCAAATGATGTTCCTTCATCTCAATGTCCTTGCCTTCTTCTGAAGCCCAGAAAGAGATTTGAGAACAGAGCCATTATGATGGAGGAAACAGTTACTATGGTTACTGTTGTCATGTCAATGACTGTTAGGATAGCATCCCAGCAGGATTCCTCAGTTCTTAACTGAGTTTTACAGTCTACTTTTATTAATATATCCTGATCAGCCTTCTCTGTGTTTTGTTACATTAGCTAATAAAATAAAACCCTGCTAAGATTAGTTTGGTGTCTTATAAAACGTGATAAGAATGACATCTTTTTTCCTTTGCAAAACTTCTGGGGGCTGGATATGGAATTTACTGTTCATTTCAACAGGCTTGCAGTAAACCTGGGTTGAGATGGATACACCCAGGACCAGTTCTTAGAAAAGCATATCCCATCCTTATCCCATTCTTTCTCAGATTGGTTCACTCCAAATGAATTTGCCTATAAGTAAGCCTCTTATTCCCAGTCAGTACGGACAATTAAGAGTGATGGGAGCTGTCATTCAACATACCTTTAGAGAACCAGAATATGGAAGGTTGGGAGCTGGTGACTCTTGAAAGCTTGGACGCTGGAGAAATGTTCAGAGTTGTTCATTTTGATCCAGAATTATACTGAAATAGGGGAAAAACTACCCCATATAGAGTAGATAGCTAATTTTTATTATGTCAATAACCTTCTAGATCAGGGGTCTCCAACCTTGGTAAAGTTAAGCTTGGAGGACTTCAATTCCCAGAATTCCCCAGCCAGGTTTGTGGGAGTTGAAGTCCTCCAGGCTTAAAGTTTCCAAGGTTGGAGACCCCTGATCGAGACAGCCAAATACATTCCTTTGGTATTAGATACACCTCTGTTGCACTGCCTGTTCATTGAACACCACACCTCCTAAGTTTCACTTGTCCCCAATTCTGCTGGTAATTTAGACATCTTTGAAAACCTGGATGTTCCCTTGGGGTTTTGAGATTTAGATAAGCCTATCAATGTGATTTCTTTTATATGATTTGTGTTTATATGATTTGGACTAGGTTAGATTGTTCTTGAGTGCCATTAGATTATTATTATGTTATTATTGTTATTACTTGTTGCTTTTTGTTGGTTTAAATCCAGTTTTACCACCCAGAGTCCCAAATGTGAGATGAGCAACCATGTAAATCAATTAAATAAATAGCTAGACTTTCCAAAATAAAAAATGCCAAAAATATTGGCTGAACACCTTGTTGGTGATTTCACTGTCTTTTCCACACCTCAATGTCTACTTAGACCAGAAGCTTGTAAAGTTTGGGGTACTGTAACCAAGGGTGGGCTTCAAAAATTTTAGCAAAGGGTTCTCTGCCCAGTTGTTGGGTGGGCGTGGCCATGGTGGGTGTGGCCTAGTCAGCCTCTTACACCATATTAAGGGGGCGTTTTTGCCCTCCCCAGGATCCAGGAGGGTGAAAATGGCCACCATGGGCTCCGGAGGCTCTCTGGAAGCTGGAAAAGGGCCCATTTCCAGCCTCCCCAAACTTCAGGGATGCCTGTTTTTTGCCCTTCCCAGGGCTCTGCGTGCGCCCTGCATTTACCTGCATCCAAAACGGACCATGTGGGGATTCCTGGGAGGGGCAGGGTGGGTGGGACCAGCCATGAGTGGGATTTGGGGGTTCTCCAAACTGCACAGAATCATAGCTAGTGGGTCTCCCGAACCCCTGTGAACCCCCAGCAGCCCAGCCCTGACTGTAACCCTGTAAAATGATAACAAAGTTTGTGTGATATTCCTTAAGAAGAAAACCAATAATTTTGTTAAGGCTACAGGTGAACAAGGTATAACTCTACCATTTTATGTTATTTCTGTAAAATTATCTTGCTTTAGACTTATTTTTATCCCCACTAGTAATAGATTAGTTATCTCTAGCCTTTCTCATGCCATCTAGCAAAAAGATCTGAGAGGAAAAATAATGGAAAAATGTCCTGAACTTCGCTAGCTTCCAAAAATAGTCCAAAAACAACTGCTATATTTCCACTTGCCAGAGGTTACCAGCTAGTGGAAAACCAACCATCAATGACAGTGTTAGTGAATGTTTTTGATAGATGGTTAGATGTGTTTCACCAACTCTCAAAAATTCTAGACTTTTGCTCCTCATTCCTGCCTTGTTGCTGAAAATCCTCCTAATAAAAATTGTGGGCATGGACCAGAAAATTGTCCACAATAGCTTTGGGAAATGACCTTTGGAAAATTGTCCACCTCTCCTCTGAGAAGTGAGGACAGAGTTTTGTGTACGCATTCAGGGCCTGACATTACCAACAAGATTCAGCTAAAATTCAGCTTTGAAACCTTGGAAAACTCTTGCCAGGAAACTGCATTATAAATATAAAGTGATGTCAGAATTCAGCAGAAAAGGGAAACAACACAGACTTGTGTAATGTCTCACCTCGTGGTTATTTATTGAGGATCTAAAAGACTAAACACATCATTTGACATGAAGGATAGCTTCTTAGTATGCCTGATGGCGAAGGTGTGCAATTTATAAAAAAAAAACATGTATGGCTGCAATGAATAAACAGGAAGAACACACTGGGTGAATTTATAATCTCTCTCAGGGTATTCTGGAGGACCTGTTTGAAATAGGCATGTGTTTCTCATGGGCTCTAGAGCAGTCTTTTGAAAACTTGGCAACCTTGTGATGTGTGAACTTCAGTTCCCAGAATTCCCCAGCCAGCATGCTGAGTTGAAGCCCAGGCATCTTAAGTTGCCAAGTTTCAAAAAACATAGCCTCAGAGAATCTGTAAGAGCAAAGCTTCCTTTGTCTCCTTGGCTTTCCTTTGCTTTGAACAGTGCAACATCAGCATCTTCCTGTTTATAATCTTGCAAACCATCAATATTTCAGTGTGATGGGGACTACAAGGTCTGCCAGCCAAACCAGTTTTCCTGATTGATGACCAGGTGAGATTGTTAGAAGGATGACTGGACATTGGACTGACTTCTTGGCACTGATGGATTTTTCATTTTCCCTTTGAATCATTTAGTGGCAAAATCCCAGTGCCATTTAAGTTCAAATAGGGATAAAGTCAGAGACCCAATTCCACAGTTCGTTGGCTGTTGTGGCTTAGTAAAATTACAGGTAGGTTTGCTGGTAAATGAACCTCAGCTTTGAAATGGGAGATAGCAATGATATAATTCATCAGCACTCAAACAGTGCTGGGTGACTTCCTAAATTTTGACAGTTTAAGAATGTATTTCCTGCTCGTGTGTTTTCAACCCTTCTTCAGGGTTACATTCTCTCCCTCTTTTTTGCAGTTTGCATCACTTATGCCTAACTTTGCCATATGGCCCAAGTAGCATTCAACAATGCAATGGTCTCTAAACATTTGTGACTCTGGTTTCTGCCTGCCCCAAGGACCATAACAAATATATAGTACTGATGGAGGGCAGCTTTTCCGTGGATGTGGTTTTGTGCACTGTCTGGATTTTGTGCATGTGTGGAAGGGGCTCCGCTCGCTTGCACCACCCAGTTCCTGGCGGAGTGTAGACCGATGCCAGTCCCTGCCCTGGGGATTTGGAGACCCCCTATCTTGTGAGCTTTTGTGACTGATGGTAAATGGAGAAGCAAGGCCTTCCCAGTTCCAGCAAACACCTTAATTATTACAGCATAGGGGTGCTGCAAGGTAGTTGTTGATGCAACCTAGAGGTGGTATTCAGTCAGTTCGGACCAGTTCTGGCATACCAGTTTTGGAAATTTTGACCAGTTCAGAGAACCGGCAAATACCATCTCAGACTGGCCCCACCCACCTGCCCCCGCCATTACCTCTCCTATATTTCCTTGTTTTTTAGCACAGCTGATTGTGTGGCAGAGCAGATAGCCACACCTCAGCTGAGCTAAAAAACCGTTCAGGCAGCTCACCAGCATTGGTATTTGAGCCATACACACACAAATGCATGTAGAACGGTAAGAAAATATTTGGAAACCCACCACTGATGCAACCACATTCAGCAGGAGATGCTTGCAGAATTCATTTGATTTCTCTTAAGGGCAGGCTTCCATAGTGCAGATTCCAGAGGGTTTTTTTTTTCTGCTAAGCTTGCAAAAATTGCTTGTAGTATTTCTGCTGCTGTCAAACTTTTCCAGTGAAAAACTGCATAGCTTCATTTTTAAATGCACATAAGTTGTTGTTTCTCTTCCTTGATCCTTGGATTATCTTCCAAGAAAAAAAATGCTACTGATACAAAAATATGTGGCATTAGATGAGAGGAGATTGACAGAAATATCAATGTAAGGACAAAAGTACATTCTGCTAATGCAAATCTGCAAGAGTGTGAAACTCCATTAAAGTTGTTTATAAATCAATGTTTTTCAACCTTGGCCTTTTTAAGGTACGGGAACTATAACTCCCAGAATTGTTGGCTAGGGAATTATGGGAACTGAAGTCCACACATTTTTAAAGTCATCAACATTGAGAAACATTAAACCAGCTAAGTTAATTATAACAGGCTATCCAATTTTTTATGAGCGTTTTTTTTTAAAGAAAAAATATTTTCAGAAGAATTCTAAAAACAGAAAAATAGCCATTCTGTCTTGAATGAACAATGACAAATATTTGATGTGTTTTCCACATATTTTTATCCCTTTTTCTCTAGGAGAAAATATATAATAAATGACACCCAAGATGAGTAGTCTTTTACAAGCTGCTTGATTTTGGCGAACAGTAATTGTTGATTTCATGAAATTCGCACTGGAGGTGATTATCCTTCATTTCCAAAGAAAATTGTGCTGCCTGGAATTTATGAGTTTTGCAGTCTAGGAAGTAGAGAGGAAAGCAAGAGAAAGGATCTTCGGTTCCTTGGAGGAAAAGTTACACAGTCCTGGACAAGTAATCTGTAGCCCATGGTGGCTCTTCAGATAGGCTTCAAACTATTTAGGCTGCTCTATGGGAAGTTTCTTCTGTCGGATCTGTGGGAATAATGCGTTTATTTGTGTCGGCCCTTTTAATCCGCTAGGCTCAACAGTGGCGGAATGAAAATTTTGAACGGCCGATTGATATGGAAGGCTCGGGGGATGACGACTCCTTTGAAGATGAAGAACTGGAGGAAATGGAGGACTTCTATTCAGGATCTGGATCTGGATGTGAGTATGGAACTAAAATGGAAAGCATACGTCATGCTAGGAAGGAATACGTCACTCCAGTTGTGGCTTGCATTTGTCTGATTAGTAGAATAGATGGAAAGGCAGATGTCATCTTTGGATTAAATTTTTTAAGTGCTAAACCAACAATGGGCTTTCTGTGATTTTTCTTTTGGATGTGGTGTGAACTCAGCTAACTGCTCATGGTTCATGCAATGGGCAAACCTCGTTCATAGCATGGTTTAATGCAGTCTGCAAACCTGACCCTGCCTTACCTTTCATGGTGTGCTCAGTTTTCAGAGATCAGTAGAATGATGGACAGATTCTTCTCTCTCTCTCCCTCCCCTTCTTTCTCCCTCCCTCCCTCCTTCCCTCCCTTCTTTCTTTCTCTTTCACCCTGCCTCTCTCTCTCTCTCTCTCTCTCTCTCTCTCTCTCTCNCTCTCACACACACACACACACACACACACACACACACACAAACACACCACAGCACCATGGGTTCCCTCACTACAATCAATAGTCTCTAGTCACCCTCATTTCCTCATTGGAAAAAGTTTTCAAGAAGCACTAAGCGATTTTAAACTGACTCTGTAAAACCGCTTGGAAGGGCTGTAAAGCACTCTCTGTGGAGTGGTATATAAGTCTAAGCTATTTCTATTGCTACTGAGATAGCGGCCAACAATCCTGTTTTTATTGACAAGAGAAGGAGCAGAGCTTTGAAGCTTAACTCACCTGTTTTACTGCTTGAATCCCACAATCATCTCCATTTAATGACCTCATAATCCCTTGTGGAGTGCAGTCTGGGCAAGTGAATGGAGATAGCAGAGTGTTTTAATGGTCTGATGCCCTTCCTGTCACCAGTGCAAAGTTTTGTTCAGCAGATACATTCTCAGTGTGTCTGGGGAGAGAAATCTCTGCCTCTACCTAGAATCGAACTCACAGCCTCCTGATTGTGAGACAAGAGCTTCACCTCTAGGCTATTGCACCACTTGCTTGAATCCCACAACGATGAGCTGAAATCCTGGCCGTGTCCGTTGAATACCCCTGAGAATGTGTTGATGCTGGATCTGATACATCTTTGCATTCTTTGGGTCCAAATATTGTAGAGTGGAGTTCCTATCACCCACCCAAGTCCTTTGCAATTCACACTCTCTTCATGCTATTACTTGCAGACCAAATTCAACAGATTAAAATAAACATTGAACGATGCTTTAGGATTTATGGAGATTTGCATCTTTTTAAAGGGGGAAAAATACTGCAAGAGTATAAATCGCTTAAAGATTAACAAGTGGTAAATTCCACTGAATCCAAAAGAATGACTTCTGAAGGAAGCATGGAGATAATCGCAATGCTATTAATCAGCTCTGGTTGTAAAAAACACTGAAAAAAATCAAAGCAGGTTATTAATACTGACTAAAATAGCAGGGATGCCCATTAAAACCCAAATTGGAGCAGTTGCCATGCTCTAATTTGCCAGCTAATATCTGTAGTTCAATTTTCGTTCAGTTCATGGTGCATTGTTTTGATTCATTCATTGACTTTAATTATTTCGAAGAGATGGAGTTTTTAAATGGAAGGAAAATGAATAGTAAATCTGCACCATCAGGTAGGAATGAAGAGCAGATCCCTTGTAGTTTGGGAGTTGTGCTTTCCAGTACATCTAACAAAACTGGCATACTTCCAGATTCTTCTAAATGAAAACTCCCAGCACCCCTCATCCTTAAAGCATTCTGTGTGGGCTGGGGGGGGGGGAAACTGTGGCTTAATAACATCTGGAGGACTACAGTTTTCCCAATTCGTATCATAAGATAACTCTTTGTAGTATCTTGTTTCACTTGCGGCATTGCAGTTGTTATAACTAATAATATTAATTATCATCATTTAATGACGCCATAATCCCTTGTAAGGCAGAGTGTGGGTAACTGAATGGAGCTAGCAGAGTGCTTTAATGGCTGGATGCCCTTCCTGTCACCAATGCAGAGTTTTGTTCAGCAGATATATTCTCAGTGTGCCCAGAGAGAGAAATATCTGCCTCTACCTAGGATCGAATTCACAGCCTCCTGATTGCGAGGCGAGAGCTCCACCTCTAGGCCACTGCACCACTCCGCATAAACTAATATTAATCAGCTTGAATAATCTACTGCAGTGGTTGTCAACCAGTGGGCTGGGGACCACAGGTGGTCCGTGAGAAAATGTTGGTGGTCCGCAGAGAAATGTCACTCCCAAAGCAATTAATCCAGGCTGCGCAGGAACACAAGGCTGTGCTGCCCACATGGCCCACAGGAACACAAGGCTTGCATCGCTTGCATTGTAAACAACACGACCAGAGACCCTGGGAAAAACCCCCCAAAAAGTCTGCAGGAAAATTCCACATCCCATTTTCCTACTGATTGATTGTTCTTTATTTGGGATTGCAGGATACCATCTCCAGCTCCGTTCTCAGGAGGAGAGAGAGAGAGAGAGACTGACTGACTGACTTTTGGTTTCATGCAAAGAAAGCAGCAGAGGTCTTTCTTTCTTTCCCCCAAACTCTGCCAGAAATGAATCTTTGTGAGACTTGTCATGCTGGCACAGCCTCTTGGAGCAGGATGCCTTGCAGGGTCCCAAAGACTCATTTCTGGCGGAGTTTGGGGGAGAGAAAGGAAGACTTTCTTTGCGTGTAGCCAAAAGCAGAAGAAAGAAACAGAAAGAAGCAGTCCGGTGGCCAGGCACAGTGCATGGGGTGAGTGGGGCAAAGTTCCCCCTCTGCCCTTTCCCCCCTCCCATCACTACCTTATGTTTCTGCAGACCATGTGGGTGGCGCAGCCTTGTGCAGCCTGGATTAATTACTTTGGGGAGTGCTTTGGGAGTGACATTTCTCTGCGGACCACCAAAATTTTATTGTGGACCACCAGTGATCTTCAGCCCACTGGTTGGCGACCATTGATCTAGAGTAAAGGTCGTCCTCAACTTACAACAGTTTGCTTAGTGACCGTACAAAGTTACAACGGCATGAAAAAATGTGGCTTATCACCATTCTTCACAGCTATGACCTTTGCAAGTTCTCCAAGATTCTTGGGATCAAAATTTAGATGCTCGGCAACCGGTTCACCTTTATGACAAAATCACCCCTTTTGTGACCTGACAAGCAAAGTCAGCAGGGGGAAATCCGATTCACTTAACAATCAGGTTACTAACTTACCAACGGTAGTGATCCATTTAACAACTGTGGCAAGAAAAATGGGGCAATATTCACTGAACAAGCAACAGAATTTGGATTATGGATTTCCTGTCTGGCCACTCACAGAGGGTCAGATTATGTAACCATACCTCTTCAGCCCTTATTCTTAACATTGGTACACCACTGGGTTGCGTGTTGAATCCCTTACTCTATACTCTTTATGTGCATGACTGTGTTCCTACTCATGCTAGTAATACTATTGCTAAATTTGCAAATAATATAACAGTGGTGTGACATATCTTCAGGGGGATGAGTCTGCCTACCGAGATGAGGTGGACCGGTTGTTTTCATGGTGTGGAGACTAAAACTTGGTCCTCAATACCAGTAAGATCAAGGAGCTTATGGTGGACTATAGAAGGAACAGATCAGACATCCAGCCCTTGTTTATCAATGGAGACCAAGTGAAGCAAGGGGCCAGTTTTAAGTCTTTGGCTGTTACCATAAAAGAGGACCTGACCTGGGGTGCTCACTTTGCAGCCTTGGTCAAAAGGGCCCAGCAGAGATTGTGCTACCTGAGACTTCTCAGAAAACAACAACTGAATGAAAAACTGCTGGTGACCTTCTACCACTGTGCCATAGAGAGCATTTTCATTTACTGCACCTCTGTATGGTTTGCCAATTGCACAGTGGCAGATAGGACAGCACTTCAGAGGGTGAACATCATTGCCCAGGGGATCATGGGTTGTCCTCTCCCCTCTTTGGAAGAGCTTTATAGCTCCCGCTGCCTTAAGAAAGTTCAAAACATTCTCAAAGATCCATCTCATCCTGGGAACCCCTTTTTCTGAACTTTTACCATCTGGCAGACAGTACAGAATAATAAAAACAAGAACAAATAGGCTGAAAAACAGCTTCTATCTCAGGGCAGTAGCTCTTTTGAATTGTACTGTCTAGTGCAGTGTTGGTGTGATGTTGGGGGTTTTCGGTTCAATGTGTGGAGTGTGAAGGATGAATGTTTGTGTTTATTTTCATGGTCATGATGTGCACTGAAGTTGGTGGTTGATTTTGTTGTTTGAGGTGCAATGACAATAAAGTAAACTAACTAGCTAGCTAACTAGCTAACTAACTAACAAAAGCATTGGGCTTCGGTTGAGTCGTAAGTCGAGGAATACAGCTGTATTGTTTTCTAGATGAAGTTCCTGTTCTCTCTTGCAGATTTCAAGCAGGATCCTGGATCCAAGTCGGTTGTGCGGCTCACCACGGATTCACCTATTGTTCTTGCTACCACCTCCGCTGTGATGCCTGTCACATCTGTGCAACCGGTTGCCACTCCTCTGGCACCACTCCCTACTGAGGAAGTTATTTCTGAATCCGCCACCAACGGTCTGTACATTCCTAGGATTTCAGAAGTGCCAGCAGTCACCATCTGGAAAGCAGTAGGAGTTACTGCAACCCCTGCAGCCCATGACATCGCTACTACCACAATGACCACGACTGCTTCTAGCATGGCTACGACAGCCTCCGCCACAACGGTTACCTCTAGACCAACCACTGCCCTGAGGGACCTGCTGCCTGTGATCACAATTGTTGCCGTGACACAGTCGATGATGCTCGAAACCCCGACAACGGCTACTGTAGCCAGAACGGAAATTCCAGCTTCTCCTCTGGGGATGACCAGTGAGACAGAGGTCAGAGATATGGCCCAGCTCAGCACTTCGCAGGAACCAGATGTTACCACAGTGCCCCAGCCTCCCACAGCAATACCGACCGATGCTGCTCAGGTAGGAAAGTGTTTAAAGACAGGCTGTATCTCTCAGTATGGTGGTTTCTGCATGCACTAAACCACAGGTGGGGAACTATGGCTTGTGACTTGTGGACTTTGAAAGAACCATAGTTTCCCCATCCCTGCTAAGCCATAATCTTTCAGGTCTAAAGAACAGAATAGAATAGAATATGAAATAGAATATATATATGTGTGTGTGTGTGTGTGTGTGTGTGTGTGTGTGTGTGCTGTTCAGCTTCCCTCGGGTATTATCCCACGTCATTGTAGTGCTTTTAAAGTTGTAGCAACGTTTCAGCAGAATCTCATCTGCCATCATCAGGCTTCTGTATTGAGTTCGTATGAGTTATATAGAATATATATAGTCTCTTTCGTTATTAAAGAGACTAAATAATAGAATAGAATAATAGAATAGAGAAAATAATAGAATAGAATATGTAGAATAAAATAGAATAGTAGAATAGAATACAGAGAATAATAGAATAGAGAATAGAATGCATAGAACAGAATAGTAGAATAGAATAGGAAAATAATAGAATAGAGAATAGAATAGAATAGAATAGTAGAACAGAACAGAACAGAATAGAATAGAATAGGAGAGAATAATAGAATAGAATAGAATAGAATAGAATAGAATTCTTTTTTGGCCAATGTGATTGGACACAGAAGGAATTTGTCTCCAGTGCATAAGCTGTCATTGTACATACAAGCAATAATCATACATCATTATCATAATCATTGTAAAAATACATTCATGATAAATCATAAGATACAATACTGAGTGATAAGGTATAATAAGCTCACAATAACAGTCCTTCTGGTCTTTCTGCCTGTTTGTCAATCAATCAACCAATCAATGCCAGCCAATCATTCGTTTCCTCCCTTCCTTCCATTTTCCTGTCTTCCTGTCATGCTTTGTTTAGAAACAGTTCAACATTGTTGGGGCCAGTTGGTTTTGAAGCAATAGGTTCACTGCATTGGTAGTGCCATTTCAGGGCAAATGTTCATCCCTTCTTTATTTCTTCTGTGTTTGGCTGTTCACCTGAGAAAAAGGATTTGGGGTGGAATCTGCATATGCAAAGAAGGAAAAATAAATACAGGGAGTCCTTGACTTACAACAGTTCATTTAGTGACCATTCAAAGTTACAATGGCACTGAAAAAAATGACTTATGACCATTTTTCACAGCACCCTCGTGGTCATGTTATCAAAATTCGGATGCTTGGCAGCTGGCTCATATTTATGACAGTTGCAGTGTTCTGGGGTCATGTGAACAGCTTTTAATGACCTTCTGACAAGCAAAGGCAATGGAGAATCCAGATTTGCTTAACAACCATTTTATTAAGTTAATAACTGAAATGATTCACTTAATAACTGTGGCTAGAAAGGTCATAAAGTGGGGGCAAAATTCACTTAACCAATATCCCACTTAACAACACCAATGGTCATAAGTCAAGGACTACCCGTAGTGAGAGCAGAGTGATAATGGGAGGCTGCAGCCTTTGCCCCTAATTTCTAATAGTTTCAGTATTTCCTCAGATGACTTGAATGAAGAAGTCAAGGGAATGATTATCAGATTTCCAGATGACATCCCACTGGGTGGGATTGCTACTACTGTACTACTATCACTCTAGAAGAGAGAAATAAAATTCAGATGGATGATTTGAGACATGGGTTGAAAGTAACAGCTTGAAATTTAGCAGAGATGGGTGTGAAGTTCTTCACTTAGAAGAAAAACATCAGTTGTGTTAGTACAGAATGAGAGATACCAGGCTAGGTATAGTAATAGTGTGAAGGTAAAAGATTCATTCTCCGAGCTTGTGGGTTGGTTTCCAGACATTTCTTTACCAGGCCAGGTAACATCTTCAGCGGAGTTTAGGGGATGTCAGCAGGGGTGGGATTCCACTGGTGTAACAACCGGTTCAGTGAGTGCATAGTTTGCTCGTGTAAGCACTTCAAAATGACACTTTTTCAGCTAAAACTTACCTTCTGCTGCAGCTATGGTGAGTAAAAACAGCTGATCCAGGCAATCTGCTGTGCCCCGCGAATCAGCTGGAGTGAAAAACAAAGGAATGTAAGACAGACTAGGGCAGGGGTGGGTGGGCAGGGCAAACTAATCGTGGGAACTACCAGTTCACCTGAACCAGTCCGTACGGGCTGAATCCCACCCCTGGATGTCAGTGTTCTGGATGTCATCAGGGAGTTTTGTGATGGGTATTTTGATAAGGAGATTATATCAGGTCAAGGTCAATGGGAAGCAATGTGCTTGTGTGTGGGGATTGGGTGAGTTGGTTATGTAGTAGCTACTGAGATCCTATAGATGGCGCTAGATGCTAGCAGCAAACTGCAGTGTTTAAAACCTATATGAGGCCTCTTGGCTACTTACATGATCTCATTCCCTATATCTTGGTGAAGGTGGAAAGTCCCGGACTTTCCAGACATATAGGTGATCTCATTTTACTAACATCACCACTAGTCTTAAGGATTGGTTGGGAGGTTGTACCAATGTGGTTGGGGGGTTTCAACCATGTGGAATCTATTCTCCAATCCAAATACTGTGTCTATGCTACTCTTGCTTGTAAAAATGGTATAAAAGAATAAACGCTGCCCAGGCAGTCAGACATCTTGGCATCCTTCACAATGACTGATCTTTGAAATCCATCAGGTTGAGGGTTGGTGCTGTATCTGGTTGGCCATCTGGTTGATTTGGATTCTGATGGGTTCATAGGCTGGTTGTAGGTCATTGTGTCTGTTGATGGAATTGCTTGTGGAGTGCCAGGCTTCGATAAACTCACTCACTAGCATGGTGGGTGATAGGGTGGCCAATGATTTTTACTCCAATCGAAATGGTGCTGTTGAGTGTCGGTGTGGGTAGAGATGAAGGATTTGGGATTGTGACGTTTGACTGCCAGCTGGTGTTCGTGGATCCTGGTTTTTAATTGATGTGATGTTTATCCCATGTAGAATTGGTTGCAATGGTGACAGTTCATTTTGCAGATTAGTAATAGTGTTTGTGAAAAGGAACTGGAAACTAATCACAAGTGAAATGTGAGTCAGCGGAGTGACACATTTGCTAAATCAGTCAAAGGCAGAGGTATAGTTTTTCCAAATCAGGTTTGTATGTGTCATTGTTCTTCATTGGACAAATTGTGTGTTGAGTATTTATGACTAGATCTAAGCACCACATGTTAAGAGACATTCAGGGAAAGTGGAAGAAATACCAAGAAATGGCCGCAAGAATACCCAGAGGTCGAGACCCTGAGGCTTGCAAGAAGAAACTCAGGGGATGATGGTTTTAGAATAGAATAACAGAGTTGGAAGGGACCTTGGAGGTCTTCTAGTCCAACCCCCAGCCTAGGCAGGAAACCCTTCTCCACTTCAGACAAATGATTGTCCAACATCTTTTTAAAAACTTTCAATGTTGGAGCATTCACAACTTCTGGAGGCCAATTGTTCCACTGATTAATTGTTCTAACTGTCAGGAAATTTCTCCTTAGTTCTAAGTTGCTTCTCTGCTTGATTAGTTTCCACCCATTGCTTCTTTTTCTGTATTCGGGTACTTTTTTGTTCTAAAGGAAGATGGTGTCAATGGGAAGATTGTGAGAATGATTTGCAAAAAAATGACTGTGGAGATTCTCACTCATCTAGATCATGGTTGTCCCAAAGGCATCTGAACTTTCTCTGTTTTTCCTTGAAAACGTTTTTGGAAAAGCATCTTTGGAATTTAGAAAAGAAGTTAGGAAGGAGAAGGTGGAGACTTTTTTTTTTTTTTTTAACTGAACCAGACTACCAGAAACAAAATAAGCAACAGGAAGGCAGATTCCATTTGGATGTTCAAGAAAATAATAAAAATCACTTCAGCAGAGGAACCAACACTGTGTGAGAATAATTAGCTCATCCTCACGAGATGGGCTCAGAGAGACATCTTTGGCAATGCTTTGAATTAGATCCCTGGTATTTAATAACTCGTGTTTCCTCTGTGAGTCTGTAAAATACAACACTCAGCATGGAGAGGAAACATAATATAGAATTAAATTATGCATCTAAAGATACCTGTTACCATCCTACTAGAAAACAGACTTTTAAAATTGATTAAACTAATTGTAGAAATCCCACTTCTGCTATTGTCTACAACCACACACACACACACACACACACAAACTTGAGCAACCAGGAGCCCCATCAGTGAAACCTGTAATTAACCCAAACTAAAAATTTAGTTATTTACGTGAGTAGGTAATACTTTAATGTCTTATTTCTTTGTGTGTGGTCTCCATGGCAACTTGGAACACGAATTTAAATATAAAACAATTGAATGAACTGTATCGCTAAAAAGGAATGACATGAACTAAAAAAAAACATTAAGCTGTGAACAGATCTAGATTTTGTGTTGCTAAAAGTTTGGGAAGCCAACAGGTGTCTAAATGAAATGAAAATTGGCGTTTTAATATATTTATCAAGATCTACCGTGTTAGGTCATTGGGATTCAATGGGGAATGTTGGTGAAATGGTGATGGAAGGCATTAGCCCAGAACTGTTCAAGTTCCAGGTTCAAGTTCATGTCAGCTGTTATTTCAGATGATATAACAACCTTTTTAAATAGGTTGAATAAACAGCTTCTATTCCAGAGTAGCTCTTTTGAATTCTACTGTATAGTGCAGTGTTGGTGCAGTGTTGTGGGTTTTCAATTCAATGTGTGGAGGGTGAAGGATGTGTGTTTGTGTTTATTTTCATGGTCATGATGTGCACTGAAGATGGTGTATGATTTCGTTGTATGAGGTGCAATGACAATACTAAACTAAACTAAACAAAACTCTATTTATCTTTGGATCTTCCGTTATGTTATGTTATGTTATGTTATGTTATGTTATGTTATGTTATATTATATTATATTATATTATATTATATCATATCATATCATATCATATTATATTATCTTTTAATACATAGATATAATTTTTATTCTATAACATAACATTTCAATTTTCAATTAAACAATATGTTGTCTGGGTACAAATAGTTTTAGGAAATAATAATCAAAGAGTTTACAACAATGTTCATTACATTAGTATTACATTGGTATTAGTTCTACAACAACAGCAACAACAACATTTGCCTATTCATTTTAACAAGTCTCCCTTATATCATTAATCCTCAATCCTCCAGTCTATTCTGTTGAGTGCAATTTCAAATGGCTGAAGGTAGTCCTACTTGAAACGAGCCAAAGCAATGAAAAAAATAAAGACTCCTTAGTGCTCTCTGAGCTTGGTGGTTTTCTTGCAGATGTTTCATTACTTCAAAGTAGCTGACGCCAGTGGTGGAATTCAAAATTTTTACTACCGGTTCTGTGGGCATGGCAAGGGAAGGATACTGCAAAATCTCCATTCCTTTCCCACCCCACTAACCTGCTTTCCAGCTCCATTCTCCTGTGCGGGGCAACCAAAGAAGACCCAGCCAATCAGCTGGGACTTGTGAGGCAAAGAATAGATGGGGGCGGGGCCAGTCAGAGGTGGGATTCTGAACCATTCAAAATTTCCATTACCGATTCTCCAAACTACACAAAATTTCCGCTACCGGTTCTCCAGAACTGGTCAGAACCTGCTGAATACCACCTCTGGCTAACACGATCAGTGTTAGACTAGCACCGATGATGTTACATAGTTTGGGTAATGAAACGTTTGCAAAAAAAAAAAGCTCAGAGAGTATAAAGGACCCCTTATTTCAAATGTGAGCTACAAATATTCTCCTTTATTAATGAGAAAAAAAAATAAAATGGCCAGTTTCCTCGGGGTGATCCATACGAAGACTATTGTGGGAAATGTAAAATGGGGGCTTCCAGACCAAAGGTAGGATTTAGCCGGTTTTAACCAGTTCTGGAGAACTGTCAGTGGAAATTTTGAGTAGTTTGGAGAACCGGAAAATCCCACCTCTGAGTGGTCCCACCCCCATCTATTCTCCGCCTCCTGAGTCCCAGCTGATTGGCTGGCTCTCCTTTGGTTGCCCTGCACAGAAAAACGGAGCTGGAAAGCAGGTTAGTGGGGTGGGGAGGGAATAGGGATTTTGCAGTAACCTTCCCCTGCCATGCCCACCAAGCCACAACTGCAGAATCAGTAGTAAAGTTTTTTGAATCCCACCACTGTTGCAGACCCAGCCATTTAGATGTCCAGTGCTGGTGGCCTAGAGGTGGACCTCTTGCCTCACAATCAGGAGGCTGTGAGTTCGATCCTAGGTACAAACTAACATTTGGTCAAGCAGGGGGTTGAAGTAGATGACCTCAAGGTCCCTTCCAACTCTGTTATTCTATGTTCTATAAAACACTTCTAAGGCCCTTGTGTCAATAGAAAAGGGATGCTGAACTTTTAGCTCGGAAAGTGTATTACCCAAAACTTTGATTAGCCAATCCTGCAACCCTTCAAGGAGCCCTGATGTCAGCTCCAAAGTTCTTCCAAGCAGACCATCATTGCCTTTCCTTATGGGCGAAAATGGTTTTTCCTGAATCAGTCATGCATTGTGGCTATGACATTTTCTAAGAGGAATACAAAGAGAGGGGAAAAAAAAATTGTGTCACTTCAATAGTTGCAGCCTGAATGAATCACAGCCATATATGGCATCCTTTTTAACAGTCTGGGTGGTTGTAAATATGACAGGTGTTGCGGGGAAATCGGATCTCACTCTATTCTCTCTATGGAAAATAGAAAAAGAAGAAAAGGGAATGGTAGCATTTCTTCACCATTGTTAACATATTAAAAAGCAGGGGCCAGCTATGGGTAGGTGGGAATAGATTGAGGTGAAGGATGAAGTACAAGAACCAAGTGCAAGTGCCAACCAAGTGCCTGTGCTAAGCCAAGGATAAATCAGAGCTGGGTTTACTCCTCTGGCTTAATGCCTGTGGAGATTCTCGATCATCCAGGTCAGTGGTCATCAACCAGTGGGCTGGGGACCACTGGTGGTCTGTGAGAAAATTTTGGTGGTCCACAGAGAAATGTCACTCCCAAAGCAATTAATCCAGGCTGTGCAGGAACACAAGGCTTGCATCACTTGCATTGCGAACAACACATAGTGAAGGGAGGGGGGGACCTTCCCCCACACGCCTCGCCTGCCCACCAGGCTGCTTCTTTCCGCTTCTTTCTTCTGTTTTTGGCTGCATGCNCTGGGATGTTGTGGAGTGGATGCTTGTCTGTTTGAATTCACAGTCCCAGAATATCACATTGTTATGTCATTGTTCGTAATCTGTCTGTGGATCTTCTTATAGCAGCCACCTAGTCCGTTCACTGTTTCTTCAGCTACTTTGCAGAGATGGCAGTTGTTATCTGTTACTGTCTTCCCAATTCTGACTTTCTAAGGATTTGTTCATAAGGCAGCCAGAATTAGCCCCTATGTCCAGGGGTGGGATTCCAAAATTTTAGCAACAGTTGCTGGGTGGCCATGATGGACATGGCCTAGTCGGCCAGTTGCACCATGGCGGGAGCTGGCTTGCCCTTCCCGGGTTCCCGGGTTTTCCTCGGGATTCCAGGAGGGCAAATATGGGCTCCCTGGGCTCCAGAGGCTCTCTGGAAGCCAGAAACAGGCCCATTTCTGGCCTTCCTGAAC
>BHFT01050517.1:0-44863 GCA_004320025.1 Laticauda laticaudata
CCTTATAACCTAAGGTAGGTATGAAGCTTAAATTAAGAGTTAAATGGATAAAATTAAAGATTATAAAGGTGTTCATTCCTCCAATCGAGCATACTACAGGAAAACTTTGTTTAATGAGAAAATAATATGAATTGAAACAGGAAGACAAGTATAACATAATGATTTGAATGAGATGAGATAATTAAAATAAAATTGAGAAAATTAAAAGAGGGGAGAAGCTATGTAGAAAATGTAAAACAGTAATAAGATATGGAAAAGAACATAAAAATGAGCATGAAATTGAATTTGTGTTTGTACAAAGAAATGTAACCCAGGATTATGCTACTTTCAAAAAAGATGTTTTATTTGTATTTTTTTTGTGAAAACTAAAATAAAATTTACAAAAAAAAAAGAAAAGAAAACTCATATGTGACCTTTTAATACTAAGGGTCATGCTGCTAGGAGCAGAAAATTCAGTCTTTATTATTATTCTTGTTATTATCATTATTAGATATCAAAACTCACCTTTTTTCAGGTTTGTAGCAGATGCATCGTATTCTAACATATTCAAGCAAGTACATCATTCTTTCATGTATTTGTAGGTAATTCATAGATATTTACCATTTTTTAAAAAACCCGTAATATTCAAAATCACATATATCAAATTATGTTCTTTAAAAGAAAAAATAAGCACACAATGGATCCCCACCAACCCAAAAATACATCTCAATTAAGATCCACAGAACCTGCAAAACAATGCATTAAAATGTAATAAATGTATATATTAAGGTTTGGTTAAAACAATTCTCCAGGTAATTAATGCATGCATATTCTATGAGGTAAAGAAAGTTTAGTGACATTCAATAAACAAGAATGTAAGCTTTTCCTATGGTTTAAATGCTAAAGATTCGACTTTTTCATTTCCACAAGACACTTCCAATAGTTGAACTTTGGGTACCATCAGAAAGACATATCCATCTGCAAGAGTCTTCTGGTACATTCATTTTAAGTTGGTAAGGAGCCACAATATCCAACTTTTTAAACAGTGATCTTGTTTTCCAGAATCGCAAGCTTTTTTGATACAGCTTCCAGTGAGCAAGACTTAAGGAATAACATACAAAGAAAGAAGATGAACATATTTTCAGTGGTTTCAATTCAGTGAGATGGACTGAATAAAAATCATTGAAATACTGAATGAGGAACAAAAATAAGTTAAAAACAAAGTTCTTGGATACAGATACGAATTAATCTCAGCAATTTTAAGATGTGCGGGCTTCGACTCCTATAATTCATCAGCCAGCAAGGGAGTTGATGTCCACACATCTTAAAAAGTCGTTCAGGTTGCAAAACACCATTCTAAGCAAAATAGAAAGGTTCTAATGGCTGCCAAGAGTAAATGTCACTTAAGCAAAAAATAGAAAGGAGTGAGTACAGCATCTTTCTGTCTTTCTGACCTCCCCATTCTCCAGGATCACTTTTCACCACACTACACGAGTATATCTACCTCTACCTACCTAACTATCCAGGGAGAGAGAGGGAGGGAGGGGGAGAGAGAGATCTACCTATCCTTCCATGTCACTATCTATCATCTCTTCTGTCTGTCTGTCTATCTGTATCTATCTATCTATCTATCTATCTATCTATCTATCTATCTATCTATCTACTTACCTATCCATCCATATCTCTATCATCTATCTATCTGTCTGTCTGCCTCTATTTATCTATCTCTATCTATCTATTATTTATCTATCTATCTATCTGTCTATCTATCTATCTATCTATCTATCTATCTATCTATCTATCTATCTATCTCTATTTATCTCTATCTACTTATCTGTCCATCCATCCATTCATATCTCCATTTATCATCTGTCTGTATCTACTTTTAGGTATACAGTATCTATTTATCTATCTATCTATCTATCTATCTATCTATCTATCTATCTATCTGTCATCTATCGCTACATCACAGCAGGAGATATGAGGAATATTGTCTGCACTGTGGGTAGAGAATTGGTTTTGAAATAAGATCAGTTGCTACATAAATAATCCAAAACAATACATACAGCAATCACTCATTTTTCATTGCTTAGGAAGAACCATAAATATCCTCCTCTTCAAATCTCAAGCGCAGTGGACAGGTACATCACCTGGTGTAAATCAGGTTTGTGTTTTTCATAATCACCTCAAGCCCCAAAGAAGCCCTAATGCACTCTATTCCAAGTGCCCCCCAAAGGATATGTTTTCGGATCAATGCCTTTATGAGATTGTCTACCTTTCTCTGGAATTTGACCATAGCTTCGCATTCACATGGATTTTCCTCTGAAGAGACAAGACAAAATGGTTCAGTCAGTAAAATATCAGAAATAGGTCTTGAGTATTATGAAATGATGAATGCTTATGAAAAGTATTTTGTCTTGTCCACAGACAGGCAACCTGTGATTGTAGACTACAAACCATTTGAGAGCACTCTATTTTTGGCCCTGAGATTGCAACATTGCATCATTAAAATTCAGCAATAACTAATTCTCAGCAGCACTTTGCGTGTTTTATTTCCTCAAAAGTAAAAGTTCAATACGACCAAGAGGCCTATTCAAACGAATTTTCTTTCAAAGAGAAAATTGTATTGCTGAAATTCTGTCATTTGAAAACTAAATTTCAGAAGAACAATTTTGGATCATTTGGGAAGAAATGTTGATGTGTCTGTGTGTGTGTGTTGAAGAATGGAAAGAGAAACAATTTGACTTCCAGAGATTCATCATACTTACTTCTATCCCAACCCCTTTTTAAAACAATGAAAAGTATGTCCAGTTTAATGAAAAGAAGGACTACAGTAGAGGTGGTATTCAGTAGGTTTGGACCGGTTCTCATGACTTGGGAGGAGAAATTTTGAGTACTTCGGACAACCAGCAAATATCACCTCTGATTGGCCCTGCCCCCATCTATTCTCTGCCTCCCGCATCCCAGCTGATCGGCTGGGTCTTCTTTTGTTGCCCTGCACAGAAGAACGGAGCTGGAAAGCAGATTAGTGGGGTGGGAAGGAATGGAGATTTTGCAGTATCTTTCCACTACCATGCCCACTAAAGCACACCCACCAAGGCATGTCACGCCCACCAAGGCACACCCACAAAACTGGTAGTAAAATTTTTTGAATCCCACTACTAGACTACAGATGACTTGATAGCAGTGATAGCAATATTTGAGGGGTTGCCACAAAGAAGGGGGGATGTGTGTCAGCCTATTCTCCAAAACATTTGGAAGAAGAACAAGAAGCTATGGATGGAAACTAATCAAGAAGAAATCCATTCTAGAACTAAGGAGAGATTTCCTGATAGTTAGGACAATTAATGAGCAGAACAACTTGTCTCTAGAAGTTGTAGGTGCTCCATCACTGGAAACTTTTAAGAAGAAGGTGGACAGCCATTTGTCTGAAATGGTATAAGGTCTTCCACTTGAGCAGGGGTTGAACTAGATTATCTCCGAAGTCTCCTCCAACTCTGTCATTCTGATATTTTGTTAAAAGTTCCCAACCCCTTCCTTTGGCACATTGATTCATCTGGTATTTTTATGGGTGGATCTGCAATGGGTTGTGAAAGCCAATGGGCTGCAGCCCTCACTTTTGGAAATGTGTTTGTTATGTTCTAGCCCCTATTTGTCTAAGTAGGGGCTACTTAGCCCTTACCAAAACATCATTTCACAGAAAGAGACTGAACATCCTAAGCACTGAGTATGTTTTAACTCAAGATGCAAGAACAGACTAATCCTTGCTGTGAAAATGAGTTGAGTTCTTTGAGCATTCAACTGATGGCTGGATCATCCTCAAGAAGGTTAATTGAGCATTTCAAATAATAGCTTACAAGTAACTCTTGAAGCGATTGATCCTTTCTACCATATGTTCAGGGTCAGACTGAAGCACTTTGAAATGTGAGACCCAACAAAGGACAAGACTCTCCACCAACATCACTTTCATGGAGAAGTTCACCAGTTGAGCAATTTAATTCAGTGTCGATCATGACATTGTTCTGCCTTCCTTGAGGGAAGCAAGTTTGAAAAATAATAGACAGACTATATGATATGAGTTGCTATATCCTCTAACAGATTGTCTTCCCTTTGCTGGAAATCAGTGCTTAATTTTACATAATAGAAGGGCCAGCTTTGTGTCTACCTGACAGTCATCATGTTTAAGAAACTCACCTTGATGGCAGGATGGGATGATCCTGCCCTCACTTGCATTTGTCATCCCTAGCCTCCATTTCACCATCAGAGGCCTTCAGGAAGGCACACCCCAACTTCAGGAAAGGCCTCTTGCATGATGCCCCCTGCCCCCACTTTGTCATCAGAGGCCTTTCTTGAAGTCAGGATGTGCAAGGCCTGGCTGCAACTGTCTGAAGGTAAGCAGCTCAACCCCCCCTCCCCACCCTCATTTGATTTTTACCTATGCACCTCACCCCATCCCATGCAACCAGGTGCAATGGAGCGGGCAGGGTCTTAACTAGGGCTTATTTTGGGGATAGAGCTTACACTGGGCACACATGTAAAAATCAAACTAGGGCTTACTTTCAGGGTAGTTCATATTTTCGGGGAAACACGGTATTTGTCAAAACAAAAAGTCACAGTGTTGCATTCTTAATATCCTATGCACAACTTCACTTACCAACACATATTTTAGTCTGCAGCTTCTTTCCAATTTGGTTGATGGTTCGGAAATCAGCTGTATAGAGGTAGTGCTCTGCCACTGGTTCAGAGGCAATTGCCTTGAGTTCATCTTCAATGGCATTGCCCACTCCAACAGCGAACATCTTGTACCCTGAAACAAACCAGATATAATCATTTGCGTCTCGCCCTGTTCATGAAAGCAGAATAAAAGCATTATTGATCAAAAAGCATTGTGCGGGTGTGTATGTAAATATTTTTTTAAAAAAAGCCTGGGAAACATGGAAGGATTATAAATAAAAAGTTTCTGTCTGGACTGTTCCCCTCTAGGGGCCATCACCTTATCTTCTGACAATGATTTTCAGGTATTGCATCAGGCAAATGACTTTGTTATGTTTCTCCTGGCTTTGTCAAGTTCACATCTAGCTTTGTAAACATTATGAAATCATAGTTGCATGCATTGGATGCAACAGAAAAGAGTGGATTGATAAACCCCAGAAGAGAAAAAGGAAGATACTATGCAGCAGTGGGATCCTATCTGTTCCACTACTGGTTCGGTGATTGAGCGTGTGCCCAATGCATGCGTGCAGCTTTCCACACACCAGCTGAGCCCTGCAGCATCAATTAGCTGAGAGAACAAAGAAGAGAAAAGCGTGTGTGTGTGTGTGTGTGTGAAAGGACTGATCTTGCGCTTTTCTCTTCTTTCTCCTCTCAGCTGAGGCTTTTTTTCCTCCTCTCAGCTGATCGTTGGAGGCTTTCTTTACTACCAGTTCAGCTGAACCAGTAGCAATTTTTGCTACCAGTTCAGTTGAACCAGGCCGAACCAGTAGCATACCACCATGGGTGCTACTATGGTAGAAATATAATCCTCATTTATATAATACAATCTACCAATAAAGGAGAATATTGGCAGCTCAGGGTCGAAATGAGGGGTCCTTGGTATTCTCTGAGCTTCATTGTTTTCTTGAAGATGTTTCATTACCCAAACTAGGGAACTTCATCAGTGTCCCAAACAACCAAGCTCAGAGAGCACCAAGGACCTCTGGTAGTACAATGTTATCGATTTATGAGATTAAGCAGCTGACTTAACTGAGCTCTCATCAAATTGTGGTCCTAATTTCCAAATGCTTACCTAATTCTTTAGCTTTCTTGGCTGCATCATTGATGTAATCTTGGGAGCGTCCATCAGTAAATACAATGGCCACCTTAGGGACACCAGGCCTTGCTCCACTAGAGATGGCGAAGGAATTGTCAACAAGGTATTTCAAAGCCTGGCCAGTCATGGTGCCCTTTTCCATGTATGTCATCTTTCTCACTGCTGTTTTGATATCCTTCTTGTTCTTATATTGCCCCAGTGGGAACTCCTGTTTCACTGAGCTAGAGTACTGGACCAGGCCCACCTGAGTGTTTTTATCTGACACCTCCAGAGAATCCACAATCTGGTTAATGAATCTCTTTACCAACTCAAAGTTCTCAGGCCTCACACTCTTCGACCCATCTATCAGAAAGATGAGATCTGTGGCAGCGCTTCCATTACATACTGTAGGAAAGTGAAAAACAGAAAACGGGAAAAAAGACACTACTGAAAAAAAGAAACACTTCTTCCATTCAGATAGCAACTCTTCTTTAGAAACTGGATTTAAAGAATTCAGTGGTGTGTCCTCAGTACAAGAAGTAAAATAAGTTGTTATGTTTAAGCACTATAATTTCTGCTTTGGCCCCTTATTTTCAAGAATTGGTTATTCTACTATACACCATAATATACAATGATAAACTACTGAACTGTACACTAGACCAGTGGTCCCAAAACTTCTGGGCACCAGGGACCGGTTCCATGCATACAAGTTTTTCTGTGGACTGGAGCGGCATAATTTCATGTGCTGCCTGCAACCAATGGATGGGGCTTCACTTGTTTTCATGGACTAGTTTCTGGCATGCTTCAGACCGGTGCCGGTTTACAGACCCCTGCACTAAACAAGACAAATTCAGAATCAAAGATTCATGTTTGAAATCATGTTCATTGTTCTCTTTGGCTGTTTTACAGCATGGCAGCTTACCCTCAAAAGAATACAGAGAAGAGCAACCAGGATGATGAGGGGACTGGAGACTAAAATACTGTGTATAAAGAATGGTGACAGGAACTGGGCATGGCTATTTTCTAAAGCACCCAAAGGCCAGACAAGGAATAATGGATGGAAACTGAACAAGGAGAGATTCAACCTAGAAATNCAAGGAATAATGGATGGAAACTGAACAAGGAGAGATTCAACCTAGAAATAAGGAGAAACTTTCTGACAGTGAGAAAATCAACCAATGGAACAGAAGTTGCCCTCGGAAATTGTGGGAGCGCCATCACTTGAGACTTTCAAGAACAGATTGGACTCCCACCTGTTAGAAATGCATGGGCAGAGGATTGGACTAGATGACCTACAAGGTCCCTTCCAACTCTGATTGAGGTGTTTCACACTTTGTGAATTGGGCACACATTTCCATGACTTCAAATCAATTTTGGTTCCCTTTACAAAGTTTTGAACAAAAATTATTTACCACTGCAGGTCTTCCCATCACTGTTAAGAATGAAACCCACTTCACAAGCACAGGCATACGAGGCTCCTGTGGTGACACAAAGCTGCTGGCAATCATGGTCTCTGGTGGCACACAAATCTGACACGACTGGAAAGTGATAAAACAATAAACACAGTAACAAGCAGGTTTGACTTTAACTTTCAGTATCATTCTTCTTTCTCGGTTTAACGTTTTTATGGAGTTATAAGATAAAATGAGATGCAATATACAAAAGTAAATAGGAAAACGGGGAGGGGGAAGAGGGGGAAGAGTAGTGAGCAAGGATAAGGAAAAAAGAAACACTGATTTCCGACTTTGTCTGTTGCAATAGAATAAGGCACTGACATCAAATCACAGCTTTTTGCTTTTTCATAATAATATTAACAAGCCATTTCTATAAAGATCTATCAATCTAATTGGTAAAACCCAAAATCAAAGTTTCATTCTTTTCCACTTCAAGCACAAAGCTCAGAAGCAATCTCTGCATGGAAACAAAAGTGCTTGTATTCTTTTCTTTGATCAAAATATTTTGGCTTCAGGATAATTCTTCTTTGACAAGGGTGTCAAACTCGCAGCGTCACATTGCCACCACGTTGCCAAGAATACTACATGTATTTCAGGATAGTATCCCCAACAATTTTTTATCACAATACAGTATTAGAGCTGGGTGAGGCCTAAACTACCGTGTTTCTCACATTATAAGGCCGGGCCTTATTTTTTTTTGACCCCCCCCAAAAAACAGCTAGGCCGTCTTTTCAGGGGTGACTTAATTCCCCCCCTTACATCCTCGGGTGGGCGGGCAGCGACAGCTTGGGATTCGGGAGACCTTCTGCCACCATTGCTTTCCCTTCTCCCTTGTTGCCACGGCACGAGAGGAATGCCGCGGCGTTTGGCGCAGCCACGTGTGGCCAGTCAGGGCTCGTCCCTGCAACCGGAGCTCTGAGGAGACACTTGGCTTCAGGCGCTCTCGTTGCTGCCTGGGGCGCCCAGCACAGCTGACAGGCAGGTCCTCCTTCCCAGCGGCAGAGCTCTCACCAAGGCAGTGAGTGCCTCCCTGCTGGACCTTCCGCTCATCTCACCAGGGCCGCGCCAGAGCCGTGTGAGCTGGGCAGAGCCAGGAAAGCGATCCGTGGGTGCGTGTATGCCTCCTCCTACCCCTCGTTCCCAAATCTCGCCCGGGCAAGCAGAGCTTCACTTGCTCTGCAAAGCCGCAGCTTCCTCACCTCTCAGCAAGCAGAAGGAACTGGCTGCAGCCTCCTCCTCCTCAGCCGCAGCACAGACGTTGACCTTGCGAGGAGAGAGAGAGGGAGAGATCCTCTCGGGCGAGCGCCTTCCCTTGGAAGGCGGCGACGGGAGCGCCTGAAGCCAAGTGTCTCCTCAGGGCTCCGGTTGCAGGGAGGAGCCCTGACTGGCCATACGTGGCTGCGCCAAACGCCACAGCTTTCCTCTAACACCGCGGCAGCAAGGGAAAAGGAAAAGCAACGGTGGCAGAAAGTCTCCTGGTATGAAGTGCCCACCAACGCAGGCAGCACCATATCCAGGCATGCAAGTACTTCCTAAATGCAAGCCCCCCCCCCGCCATCCTCCCCCTATTTCGCATGTTTAATATGGGCTTAATTTAGGGGGGGGGCTTAATTTGATTTTATAAATTGAATGCCTATAAAACATGGTGAGGCTTCCTATTGGTGAAGGCCGTATTGTTGGAGAAACACGGTAATATACATAAAGTATAAGCTTAGTATAAACTAAGCAACTTATAAAATGCCCCATGTGAATTCTCTTTGCTTCCTAGTTATTTCTAATCACCTGCTTATTTTTAACAATGAAATACACAGGCAGGAACATCTTGTAGTTGGGAAAGGACAACTTCTCATAGGTGTTTCCTTCAGGAAAGTTTCAGACTTACCACAGAAAGCTTCCTGAAACTTTCTGGTCAGCTTCTCAATGACACTATAACTTTCAACATAATCCACATGGTCGTCCAAGGGCTGGCTGGCTATCTGTCGCAATGTATGCATGTCGACGCGGCCCACGCCAATGGCAAAGATTTCAATCCCAAGTGCTCTTGCCCTTGCTGATACATCTTTCACCCCATCCTGGGGGTGACCGTCAGTCACTACGATAGCCACCTGGGAATGAGATGATGAAGACTTCATTGGGGTTTTTTCTTCCCCCAACAGGGCCCATCAATAGTTGGGATGGGGGGATGCTGTTTACCTTTCCCTGGTGGTGTTTATCATACCAAGTGAGATTAATATTCAGCTAATTCGACCACAAACCAAGGATCCTTTTCCCTAGATGTTGTAATAATCTCTTGCTCCTTTATTAAAAGGCACTTTGGCCCAAGGAAGGGCCCCCAGAGTACATCGTAAAAGGAGAGAATGTATCTGGGCCTTAAAAGGGATGAACCATAACACAAGCCAGTGCTGCCTGATTGCCAGGAGGGAGAGCCATATATTTGACTGAAATGAGTGGAAGAAAGAAAGAAAGAAAGAAAGAAAGAAAGAAAGAAAGAAAGAAAGAAAGAAAGAAAGAAAGAAAGAACTGCAAGTGTAACAGAACAGTTCTTTGATTTTTATTATTTTTTTCTCTAAAAGACTCATAATTGGATTTTTCTGGTCAGAATCAAATACAATTATTTCTCATCTTAAAATTACTTTCTGTCTTTTCTCTCCAGTTCCTTAAACATTTTTCATATCTTTCATATTTTATTTGCACACACCCACACACACATATGTGTGTGTGTATGTGTATGAGGATGCTGACTGCAAAACTTCATCCCTGTTTAATGTGGTTCATATGTAAAAAAGGAATAGGGCATCAATCACCCTGTTGACCCACCCTTGACAGATGTCACCTTATATAAACATTTACCATGTAAAAGGCCATGGGCAAACCTGACATCCCACCCCAATCCCATTCAGCATATTCTATGCCCCTTCTCCAAATTTTCAAGTATCCTCTCTTCATAGGGCTGCAGCCTGTTGAAGCCTCATTATGTTCATAATTAAATGCAGCTACAGCTGTTCAAATTGCTGGACATCTGCCTGGCTAAGTTAGGTGAATAAAAGGTGAAGCATTCTAATCATTAAATCAACTGAAGAACAACAAGAAGGGGAGAAAAAGATCTGAAAGGGGAAAGATCCAGATATTTTTTATTGCATGCAAGTGCTTGGCTGCCCCATTCAGTTTCAAGGCATCATTTGCTTTGAAGATACCTTCATTGTTTCTGCTGTAGAAGTATCAGGTGATACAATGCACCTGATTCATAGGCTCAATTACATCCAGGGCTTTTCTCGAGAGCTCAGTGGCAAAAATGCAAGAGCAGCATGAACAGTTTTGAAAGTAGGGCACCAGACAGCATATTTTTGAATCACATTCAGCTGCTGAACAAATGAGGTAGCAAGGGATATCTCTTGCAAAGGACATGGATCTCATTGTCAGGCCTTCGGGGTAATCTAGACAAGAAGCATAACAAGGAATACTAACTCTATTGTAAGATTATATTGACAGAATATTGCAAGACTGAAAACATTACCAATAAAGAATATTTGTTGCTCAGGATTGAAATGAGGCATCCTTGGGGCTCTCTGAGCTTGCTTGTTTTCTTGCAGATGTTTTGTTACCCTATCTAGGTAACATCATCAGTGCTGATAACTCTAGAAAAGAGTCTCTGGAAAAAGTTCAGAGAAGAGCCACCAGGATGATTCGGGGACTGAAGACTAAAACATATGAAGAACAGTTACAGGAACTGGGCATGGCTACTCTAGTAAAGAGAAGGACCAGGGGAGACATGATAGCAGTCTTCCAATATTTGAGGGGCTGCCACAGAGAGGAAGGGATCAAGCTATTTTCTAAAGCACCTGAAGGCCAGACAAGGAATAATGGATGGAAACTGAACAAGGAGAGATTTAACCTGGAAATAAGGAGAAATTTTCTGACAGTGAGAACAATCAACCAGTGGAATACCTTGCCCTCAGATGTTATGGAAGCACCATCACTTGAGACTTCAAGAAGAGATTGGACTGCCATTTGTCAGAAATGGTGCAGGGTCTTCCACTTAGGTGGGGGGTTGGACTATATGACCTACAAGGTCCCTTCCAAGTCTGATTATCTGTTATCTGCTATTTGCTGTCAATTTATATTCTGGTGTCTTGCGTGTCTGTCGGTGGGTGGGAACAGTCTTAGAGATTGTTTGATTGGGCTCTTCAAGGACCAATTTCTTGATTGGGATATTGCTTACTTGATTGTTGGTCTGAAGTTAACCTTGGAGTTAATCTATGTTGATCCCAGTGCTGATTGCTGGTGGAGAGAAGCTGGAGTCTTTTCGTTCTTTTTTGGGCTGGTTGGTTGTCTCTTTTACATAACCTATAGATGTTGTTAATGTCTATGTGTCTATGGATGGCTGACTTGTCAAAGTGCCAGGCTTCTAGAAACATTTCTACTGAACATTTACTGAAAACATTTCTCCTTTGTTTCAAAGGTGTTTTTTGTTTTTGTTTTTTTGCAAAAGGCAACTGGACTATGTTTTTTTCTGGAGGAAGAAATGTTTTCTCTTTGAAGAAAACATTTGCTTCTCATCCAAGAAGCTGATAAAGGTCAGAACTGATGAAGCTTCTTGGATAAGAAGTGATATGTAAAAAAACCAGCCTTTTTTTTTAAAAAAAAAAAGCACATTTAAAACAACCATAACCTGGTTGCTTGAGAATGTCTCTGTCAGCGTTCCAGCAAACCTCCATTCCAGTCAGTAACTTCGAGATAAGCATATCTCAAAAGTACCTTTATTAGAATAGCACCTGGCACATCTGTGGAAACCTGAATCTAAAAGTTTTTTTGGCTTTCCACAATTTCTCAAACGAGAAATCCATCCTCCCTTGGTCGCCATCACATCACAATGGCCCAATCATGATCAGTCCATCAGTAAGATCCTTATTTCATCCTGAGCCATACTAAATGATCTTGGACTAACAAAAGAATTTTATTTTGTCTACTTAGAGCTATTTAATTGAAATCACCCCTCTTCCACTCTCCCAGGCTATGTGGCAGCGTGGAATATGGCTTCCAAAGCTGACACTTCCTAGATATTTCTCCCCTTCTTTCCTTTTACTTTCTGGAAACTGGGGAGGGTCCTTTCTGAAATGGATCCCACATCTACTCTCCTTCTGTAGGCTGAGAAATCTTTTACATGCCTGATGTGCCATCCGGGGTTCTTCCTCCCATTTGCCAAGGTCCTCCCCATATGCCATTACACTAATTATTTTTGTCTAATGTTAACTTTTAAAGCCCACACAAACTCCTTTTAAGTGCATTGTACATTGGTGTCAAAGAATTGAGTTTATTGAAATAAATAAAGAAATTGAGAAATGAAAGGTCCACATACAACTCGGCCTTAACTGGATTGTTATGCAAATACCATTTAGATAAACTGAATTAGACTGGTGTGTTTGAAATGGTGTAACATACCAATCTCAGCAATAGGTGGAGCTGTAAAATCTCTTATGCCTCCCTCTTGTTTTAAGAAATCAAGACAGTGTAATATTAGCAACTTCATAGCTTCACTAATAAACCCTTTTTGCCTTTAAGCAATTCATTTATATAGTCCAAGAAGTGTTTCAGAGAAATAAATTTCCCTAGGAAGCACGTTCCACTGCTGTGAATAAGCAGGCCAAGGAAGCGTGAACAGATTTTTTGACCGCGTCATATGTTGAGAAAAACAAGTGAAAATACCTACCCACCTATTAAAAAAAAATGTAAGAAGATTCTGAACCAGCCTAACCTGGACTGCCAAAGCAGATAATCAGATCTTGAGTCATTTGCTCATTCTAAACAGACCAAACTGAAAATCAAGCTTGTCAGATTCTACATCTTTTCTATCCTGCTCGACTGAGTGGAGAGTTGGTCTCTGACAGAAAGTCACTTGAAGAGACTAGAAGCATTTGAAATGTGGATTTACAGGCAGCTGTTACATACAAGTTGGGTTGACAAAATCAGAAAGGAGGAAGTGATAACCCGCCTGGGAAAGGCAAGGGAAATCATCAAAACCATAACAAAGTGAAAGTTAGAATATTTTGGACATGGGATGCAACAACCAGAAAAATGCAGCATACTTCACTTAATCCTCCAAAGAAAGATTGAAGGCAAATGATGTCTAGGCAGAAGAACATCATGGCTTCAAAATCTAAGGGACTAGTTCAACAGCACTTTTTCATGCGGCTATGGATAAAAATGGGATTGCCAACATGATTGCCAACATCCGATGGCGGATATGGCACAAGAAGAAGGAACAGACTAGAGTTCTGAATCTTGATCCCAAATGAAAAGAATGACTCCATTAGGAATTAGAGATTTAAAAAATAGAAGCTAAATAAACTGTGATTATCCAAGCAAAAAAAAAAGAGAATCTGTCCCAGATAAATAAATATTTAGTCTTGATCCCCACACATGGAATTAAGACAGATGCCCATGTGATAATCAGCTGTGATAAGCAGCTTCCATTTTTAGGCATTCCTAGTTAAACACTATTCACACATGCAAACACTTATGTACAAACGTTTCTTACAAGTGTTGAACAAACATCTGTAGTCATGAATCAGAGCACAACAATCAGTTTCCCATGTACATTGACTTGACATGAATCAATATTTGGAAACAGAATGCATAGACCATGTCACACAAACTGTTCTTTTATGAGAAAAAGAGAATAAGCAGAAATTTTCTTTTCAGCTTGTGAAAGAAATTGAAACTCGGTTTGGTTTAAAAACAATGAGATGCCAGCTAAATTGTGGTCTACCATTTCCTTAAGGCCGAAGGTCTTCATGATCCATAAGGTTCTTTTAATGAAGTTGGAAGGGCCTTCTGTCTGAGGTAAAAAATATTTCCCCTGCACCAAAAATAGTCATAACAACAAAACAATAACAATAACAGGTATCTTTGTGAAAATGTTAAGGACCTGAAAGGAACTTAATTTAGTATTTCAAGCTCTTTTCCATAAGAGATTTTTTTTTCTCTCATTGACTTATGGCTCTCCTCAAGGAATACCTGACTTTAGCAATTGGTATATATTTAGCTTCTAGCCCACCTGTGTGGGAAATTCAAGGTGATGAAGTCAACTATATTTAGCTAACTTTAAATCCCTCCAAGAATAAAATGCTTATAGAAAAGGGCACTTATATTAAAACCTAAATGCCTTAAAGGGCTCTTCACTTTCACCCAAATCTGTTCTTCAAAGAACTACATTTTTATAGCCTATCTTAACCAGTAAAGCATCATGGCTTGATGAATTTGTTGACCCCATCATCCCACAAAGCCGAGGTGTACCAATTCTCCAAACTGTACCATGAGAGCTTTGTGGCTTTGTGTTCTATGAGTTCTATGAGTTCTTTGAGTTCTATGAGGTCAGGGAATCTGAAGTGGTGCTTCAGCAAACAACAAAGACAAGTGGGAAGGAATGTATGGAAGAAGGTAAACTTTGTTCCTCCTCAAGGACTTGATGAGGAGACATTTCATCAAAAGGTTGTTACCCTGAGTTGTGACTAAATGTCAGTTTTGTAACTGAAAAGCAGCAGAGCAGTTGGGGGAAGAGAAGGTATGTTATGAAATTAAATATGACAAATAAAAGGAATGAAAGCATTTGTTCAAGGATAAACCTATATTCCTCTTGGGTGTTAGTGATCAATTGCAGGTCTATAGGCCTCAAGTGACCTTCCAAGGCTTGTTAGATGTGGTGCACATGAAGCTGGGAATTCTAAACATTTTTCCTAGTAGCTAATAACAGTGGAAAAGCAAGTACAGTGGAACCTTGAACGCTTCTGTTCGCGACCAAATCAGGTGACAACCAGAATTATTGCTTCTGTTTTGCTTCTGGTTGTGAACAGATCTTCAGGTCATGACCAAGCAAACCCGAAAATCTCTGTGGTGATTTTCCCTGCCATGGCGATTTCCCTTTCACCACCAATTTTGTTGTTTTTTGGGGTCTGTGCATGTGCAGATAGTCGTGCTTCCAGTCATGACCAAATCAGGTTTGCTACCGTCGTCCTGGAATGGATTATGGTTGCAACCTGAGGTTCCACTGTATCTCATTAAATTGCTGTGAGAAGATGAGGCCCCTAGGAAGGGAGAATATGTCTTTTGGAGACCTCAGCCCTGAGACATGTCAGGAGCATTAAGTTTCCACATTTCCTATTTGTCCTGCAGTTTAATGGTTCAGATATTATTATGGTTCTTTGCACAGTCAGTCAGATGCTCAGACTGGATTTGGCATTTTTGTCTACCTATCAAGTCTTTCCCAAGGACCTGGGGCAGGCAGAAGTGGATGCTTACTGGTAACAGAAATCATCACAGGATGTAAACTGTTTTGAATAAAGCTGCCTTTTGCAAGTGACTGATGGTAAATTTGTCAGTGCCAATGGCGTTCAAGTGGTGCTATTTGAACTATTTGATTTCTAATAACTATGCCAAATCTCATTAGACTTTAATCATAAAAAAAAATCATCTAAGCACCCACAAAATGTAATGAACTTTGAGGACCACCAGTGCTCCTGAAAACACAGGTTGCAGACAAGAGACAGGGGGAGAACTAAGTTCATGGAATGGTGGCCACAAAACAAAGCAAGAAGAAAATAAAAGATTCTTGACAATCTCACCTTGTTGATCTCTGGGGATCTCACCCTGGCTCCTTCTCCTTCACTGAATGCTCTATTGATGGCAAATTGTATAGCCAAGCCTGTCATGGTCCCAGTGGAGAGAGGCTCAATCTTGCGAACCGCTTGTAAGAGGCTGGTCTTCGTCTGGTGTGTTCTTAGGGACAATTCGTTCTTGACAGCACTGGCATAGTTGATGACCCCAACCCGGGTTGTATTAGGACCTACATCAAGTGCCTCAATGACCTGAGACACAAAAATCTTGACTTTGTCAAATTCATTGGGGCGCACACTTCGGGAGCTGTCCACAATGAACACCAGATCTGTAGGCCTTGTCCTGCACTGAGCACCTATTTGGAAGAAGGGCACAGTTGTTTTTTTTCAAAAATCAGAAGTATGATACTTCAGAAGTAGATCCCACTGAATTCATTTGGACTTCCTCTCAACTAGATAGATGGAAATAGAATTCCAACCTTATGATCATTCCAAAACTGCTTTGTTCAAAATGCAACTAGACTTCCTTGAGTTTTATTTTTCCTTTGAAAATGTTTCGCTTCTCCCCCAAGAAGTTTCTTCACTTCTTCAGAAACACCTTTAAAGAGAAAAAAAACAAACAAGAAAGTGCAGTTGCATTTTGGAAAAGCACCTTTAGGACAACCATAACCTGGATGATTGAGAATCTCCACAGATATTCATCCTTATGATCTTTTCCCATATGAAAACTTCAGTTTCTTCCAATGATTTCTCCTTTTATGCTACAATCTTATGACCTCTAGTGTAGACTATTCCATATGTTGTATTTTTCCCTGTGAATTTAGTACTGGAATTCTCTTGGAGAGACAAATCCCAGAACTTGTTTCTTCTCCTAATTCCTCCTCAGCCTTTATTGCTGACTTTGGTCAATTGTGGGAAAATCAGACACTGGAACATCTTAAAATGGGGTGTGACAACATGGAGCTATTGCCAGAGGTGGTTTAATCCCAAACTATCCAAGATTCACACCATACCCTAAATAGGGAGGATATATATAAACCCTCAACCTGACTTAATTCCCCCTTCCAATTTTTCTACTGCTCGTCTGTTGGCACCAGAATTATGGTATGTCAAATGACGCCAATAACAATGTATTTTTCTTTAGGACTATATTCCCTCCAGAATAACAAAACCACTGGGGTATATATTTCAATCCTCTTTGAATATTCAGTGTTCAACACACTCACTAATGTTACACATAAATCTCTGACCAAGTTTTAGGGTGAGCTGAAGGTTTTTGGCTTAACTCGGAGCATTTCACTCTAATAGGACTTGAAATATTAAATAGGATTACTTTTCTGGGATTTACATTAACGATGGAGGCTCTGCCTTTGTTCTGATTTGCCTTCAGGTTTGATCTGCAGTCATTGTAATAAAGCCAAAAAGAAATAATGGCACAGTCTTTGTCCTGACATTGGTGGCTTGAAGAGAAAAAAAAAAACAAGATTGTATTTTTGCCTCTTTCACACCATTCTCTAAAAATCACAGAAATTCACACCCAGCAGCCCAAACAGTCAAGGATGGACCGGCAGATGCAGACTATTTTTGTCCAATGATTGCTTATTTATTTATCTATCAAATTTATAGAGCTACCCATCTCACAAGAAATGAGCCATACAAAAACCATACAGCAAAAAGATGTATAAAAATAAATATGTCAAACACAGTCCTATTACATAAATCATACACACATTCATTGTATATATGCATATGTAGATAGGTAAGTAGGTAGGTAGGTAGGTACATCAAGAGAGAATTTATAGTAAATCCTCTTGTAAACCAGAGGAAATGTTGAAATATTGACAAATCCATCATGTCTTTACATTGCAGTAAAATATTTTTACTAGCCATCACACATATTTGCTCTATTCTGATCCCTAGAGATTGTAAGCAAATACAGTAACTGCCTGAAATCTCCTGCCAAAGGAGTATGGTAGAATAGCTAACTTCAAGGTCAAAAGAAAATTTGATCTTAAGAAGCAAGAAAAGTGTGAGAGTCAAAGTAATTCCATTACGTCTTCTGAAAAACCATCTCCCTTTGCATTTCCTCCAACTGTCACTGAACTGATTGCTGTTTTTAGTTCAGCAAGACAGACCAAAAACTATAATTTTAACTGTCAGTGTCTGAATTTTCCTTTGTTTCTTCTTTTCTTTCCATCTCTTTTTCTTGTGGATCCAGAATTTGAGATTGCAAGCTCAAGAGCTGGAAAATATTCAGGGCTGTAACTGATGAATACAATAACCCTGAAAACATTAGCTGCTAGAAAAAGGGGCGAGAGAGAATAACTGCTATGCGTAATAGCCATTGATAGATGTTTTAGATTATGACTTTCTTCTGCATTTGTAGAAAAGAGAAATAAAAATGCATTAGTATGTAAAGAAATACTTGTATCCATTATTGTTTGATCTGCATTGAAACCTTCTTCAAATCTTATCACTTTGTTGTTTGTATGAATACTATTGATTGCATATGTATTAAGACTTATCACTTTGTTATTTTATACCATGAGAGCTTATGCACCAGAGACAAATTCCTTGTGTATCTAATTACACATGGCCAATAAAGAATTATTTTCTGTTCTGTTCTGTTCTATCCCATCCCATTATTTCTATTCTATTCTATTCTATTCTATTCTATTCTATTCTATTCTACTCCACTCCACTCCACTCCATCCCATCCCATCCCATCCCATCCCATTATTTCTATTCTGTTCTGTTCTATTCTATTCTAAATCTTGGATCTGACCTTCTTGGATCAGCTACCTTCCAAAAAGAATCAAACCTTACTGTTTGCACTAAAGGCTTCCTGTAACAAGGAGTTCCACAGATTAAATAATAAGCTTTCTATTCTCCTGACTCCCTCTTTCTTATTTTATTGATAAACCTTTTCATTATCTCTCCTTCGGTGCAATCTTTGAAAGTAGACTTGATTTGAGAAGACGGGCAGCTACCTCCTACTCACAGAAGTAAGAAATCAGTTGAGAAGGCTAAATAGGACATTGGTAGCTTGAGCAGAATCCTAGAAAACCCATTTCACTGAGCTCTACCATGGCATTGTAAATTCTCTCCCAGTTATTCTATGAGAATCTCAGACTGCAACTTGCTCTCCAGAAGCAAAATAAAGTTGCAATTCCCCCAGCCAGAAAAGACTCCGGAATCAAATGTCAAATCCCAGGGCTTCATGAAATTATTTCTTTCAACAGGATGCTGTGCAGCCAATTATTGGAGTTATTGAAGACTGGAGAGGGTGCTCAATTTCTATATACTCTGCTTAGGCACTCAGTTCTTTCCTGAACTCAAATATTTTTTTATTTTTTTATTTTTTATTTAATTTGATTTGTCAATCGCTTACAAGATAATAGGACAGGGACGTTGGTGCACTTATGCACACACCCTTGATTGATTGATTGATTGATTGAGAACAGAAGCTCTTGGACTGGGATTATAAAACTGGCATTCACAATAATGTTGTAACACTAAAGTAAAGTTAATCTTGATGCTAGGTTAGTGCTGAATCCAAAATTAAAACCGAAGCATCAGCTGGGAAGAGAGCTTTATAGTGTGATAGGAAAAGGGAAAGGACTCATCATATAAATATTTAAGCCACAAACATTCAGACGGCTGCCTCTTTCTGGCTTGCCTTTCTGCATGGCTGCTCTAACCTGGCAAAGTTTTGCAAAAGCTAACCAAGATATGCTATGACTCACCTCTCAGCTGAGGACGAACCCCATCAACAGAACCCTGGTTCTGGAAAAGAAGCAAGAGCAAGAATAGGCAGGCAGAAAGGAGCATCTTTATGGCTGCTAGGATGGAAGCAAAGTGGGATTATCTCAGGGGTGGCTTTGAGGTATTAAGGGGCCTGTCCCCAGGAAGGCAGGGGGCCAACCTCTAAGATGCATGAATGATGGGGAGTGGGAGGGAGGAGATGGAAAAGGATGTCTGGAAGGATGGCAATTGAGAAGGAGAGGTCCCAAGGCCTTTTCCAGTACCTGAAATTGCCACAACGGCTTCATTGCTAAGCTAGGAAGTGGGAGGTTATAAAAGAGACCCAGCGACAGGCTTGGAATGCAGGGAATTTGAGCCCTGAACAGTGAAGGCAGTCAACTAAGGCTGAAGAAAAGAGTTTATCTGCCAATCACTAGCTTTAATCTGGCCGAGGGTCTGCCGCAGTTAGTAAACTGCTTCTACTGTCTTGGGCCAATGGCCTTTTCCAAGTTCTGGAACACTGAGGACCAAGGCAGGACTCCATAAATAACTACATAAGTACATGAAACATTTCTCAAAAAGGTATTAGGAAACAGCAATGCTCTTATTCATTTTTGTTAATATGCCTGGGTGGGTTTTTTTTTTAGCATTGATTTGAAAGGTAAGAGAACTGAAAGTCACAGAGGAGATATAAAACTGAAAAATCAAAAAACGACAGATGAAATTTGCATTTTAATGCAGTTCTTGATCAGAACATTTATCCTGATGGTTAGTAAAGAAATACAGCAATAGAAAGTGAGAAAGAAAAATGCCTTTTTGTTCCATAATAAAACATCAACAAAATTTCTCTTTGTTGATGACTTTCTGAGTTGAATCAGCATAGGGTGAGCAGCTGAGGCAAATAGATGGGGCGGGGTGGTGTTTGCTGGTTCTCTGAACTACTCAAAATTTTTCCGCTACCGGTTCTCCGGAACTGGTTAGTACCTGCTGGATATCACCTCTGCTCCTCACACAGAACTACCTCTTGGGTTATATATTTTACAAATTCCCACGCATAGTATTTGTGAAGGGTGTCATATCTTAAACAGTGAAAAGTTTGATATTAGCAATGAAAAAGCTTAACCTAGGTTCACATAATTAACTTGGTTTGAAACATTAAATTTGATATGACCGTATTTCAACTCAGGTAGTTTTGTTTCCTTCAAATCAATTTTTAAAAAATGCATATGCAGAAAACTTTTCTAAATCATCAGAATTATTGGCAAGTATTCTCTGCCTCCTGAGTCCCAGATGATCGGCTGGGTTTTCTTTTTTTGCCCTGCTCAGGAAAACGGAGCTGGAAAGCAGGTTAGTGGGTGGGGAACAAAAAAATTTACTAACAGTTCTGTGGGCGTGGTTTGGTGGGAGTGGCAGTAAAATCTCCAGTGAGAGTTGGTATTTTCCAGTTCTCCGAACTACTCAACATTTCTGCTTATTTCGACAGTAAGATTCTCTCTTGATGTTAACACTAGCACTGTACTGAAAAGATCCTATTGGATCTTTTCCAAAAGTTGTCACCAAATGTCTTGTTTGGGGATTGAGTACAAATGTGAGAAGCCACATTTCTCTGCTTGCCAACTTGAAGATGTGTGGACTTCAACAATCTAGCATGGAGAATTCTGGAAGTTGATATTCCACATACCTTAAAGTTGTGAAGGTTGAAAAGCATCACTTAGTTGTGATGCTTCCCTTCACTACCCTTCACATCACTACCCTTGAGAAAAACTGGAGACTCTTCAATCTCCCTGTAAATTTTAACAAAATCATCTAACCTTCTATCTTTGCCCACAGATTTTCCCTCCATCCCCAAAAATTCCAGCCTCTATCTAACATTCATGGATACATCTTATGCGTTCATCTCTACACTTTATAAGGAAAAGTATATTTGAACTACCTCTAGAATAAATAGTACAAATTTTATCCTAATTCATTTAAAATGGCCCTCATTCCTATTACACAGCAACATTAGGGAACAAAGTGGACTTTAAACATCCAAATGCCCCTCTCCCAAAACTGTATTTTCTTTCACGCATTGCCCTGTACACAAAAGCTCTTTTGGTATAGACAAGTCCATATAGTCATGAAAGGGATTCATTCACAGCCTCCAGTAAATGAACTCTCTATGGCTGTTCTTACTGAGGAAGAAAAAAAAAAAGTCTGAATTTTCTCTGTGCTATTTTTCTGCTAATGGCCATAGAAAGATAAATATGTTGCTGGGAATTTTTTTTAGAAACTGTGGTATACAAGGAACATTAACATTCTAAAAGCACAGCAAGGCGCCTGTAGATTTTGTACATCAGTAGAAATGTGCAAGGTAAAGAGACAGCAAGCATGCTTGATATCAAAACATAAATCATTTCCGCCTGAGCTTCAAAGAGGAAGATCGTAGCATCTTATTTATACAAAGGAAAAAATGCATTACTGGATTCTTTCCATGTCCATTTATAACAAAATGTATGAACTTTGAAGAGAGCATTAAACAAGAACAAGTCCCACCAGTCAGTATAATTTCAAAGCAACTTCCTGTGCACCTAGAGTTGACTTAGCACCTGCATTTGTTGGAGTTTGTTGTTCTGCCAGTGAACTAAAGTTTGCTTTAGAGGCCTGGTTCCTTCTCTTCTTGACTTCTGAACCTAACCAGCTGGCTTAGTAGACAGAAGGCCTTTTCTGCAATGACATCAAATTGTGGAGCTATAAAAATTGTGTGGTTGTCCACAGGAAAGAGAAGCTATTGCTCCAGCAGTTGCTTAGACATACATCCTTTTTTTTTACTAACACATGGACAGTTATCAGATCTTCCTACTGCATAGAAAGCTATACATAAACCATTGTGCTATCCAAAACAGGGAACAAACAAAAATGTGATCCATTAAAGAAAGGTCAGTGAGCAAAAGACTCTCTCAACAAGATTAGGTAAAATCTAGTACAATGTTCAAAATAACAGAGGAAGAACCATAAATCTAGAAGAGCTAGCAGAGAGGATAGTCAAAGAAAGATTGAGATCTAGGAGTTCAAGTGAGCAAGCAGTAGCAATTCTGGATGCACAAGTAGGAAAGGCTATCATCAATCTTAAAGAAGTTGATTCTCTTCTTCTCGATATCTTTAGGCTGAACTCATCTGGAACTTCTTAAAAGAGCATGGTCTCAAGGAACTCAGCCTTGAAACCAGGACAATTCTATCTGTTGCTCTAGACCCTAAACTGCAGATCCAAAAGAGATTGAAAGAACTACTTTGGAGACTCAACAAGTCCCTGCTCAACTCTCCCTTGATTCTTTTTCTCCAATGTTTCTATCCCTTCTATCTTTCAGATGAATTCATCCAAATAGACTATGATGCAATATGCATGTGAACACTTTTCCCACCCAGGTGTTCATGACAACACAGGACAAATATAGGCGGATGTGATAGCCAATGTCCAGGCTGATAAGGATTCAGTTTAAGTTTTATATTCAGCCCTGTTAAGAATGAAGAGGACAGCCAATTCATCAAAAGCCATTCATTTGCTAGAATTTTTGTAACCCTATATTGTTTCATCTGGGTAGATCTAGTGAAAGAATCTCCATAATTCAAGTTCCTGATGTTCATTTTTGTCAGAATTTACAGACACCAACTATGGATTTGATGTAACATGCTCTGCTGAAGACCACACTATAATTACCCCCCCCAAAAAAAGAGGGATATGGTGGCTCAGTGGCTAAGACACTGAGCTTGTCAATCAGAAGGTTTCAGCAGTTCAGCAGTTCGAATCCCTAGCGCTGTATAATGGAGTGAGATCCTGTTACCTGTCCTAGCTTCTGCCAACCTAGCAGTTCGAAAGCATGTAAAAATGCAAGTAGAAAAACAGGGACCACTTTGGTGGGAAGGTAATAGCATAGCATTCCATGCACCTTCAGCATTTAGTCATGCCAGCCACATGACCACAGAGACGTCTTCAGACAGCACTGGCTCTTCGGCTTTGTAAAGTAGATGAGCACCACCCCTTAGAGCCAGAAATGACTACCATGTATGTGCGAGGGGAACCTTTACCTTTACCTTATGGTCCCAACCTCAGACTAGGAACACAAGAGGTTGAAGGACAAAACCCAACTTGCTGGTTTCTCCCTCCAAACTCCCAACTCTTTGTCCTCATAACCCAGGACAACAAGAGCAAAGTCAATATGAAATGATGCCAAAGCCAACTAAATGAGCTTTGAATTGCTATTTTCACACCCCATGCTAACCATATTACATAAATAATCCATATTCTGAGTTGGCACAATACACTGATCCATAAATTAACCCAACCCATAAATTAACTCAATTTCACAGCACCCTAAGCAACAACAACAAATGTATCAGGTTTAATGTGTACCAATACATCAACCCTTGAGTTTGCTAAGTGTGTTTTGTAAACAGAGCTAAAAAGTAGCAATTATGGGAAACACTTTCTTGATAAATTTATATTCCAAGAACATCAAGTACTTATTATAACATACAAGTCTTTATTGTAATGCATTGGTGGTTGGGGCTTAATAGAGAACTGAAAATATGTGACCTCAAAATCCTGCTCAATGAAGCAGAATGGGTTCTGCCATCTTGAAGGCCATAATCCAAGGAGTGATAAATATTGACAAGGTATGGGAGGCCTGAATTCTGCGTGCCATGTAGCACTCAATCATCAATATTATCTTGGCAATTGTGCTGTCTATAGAAGAGTTTTGAGCAGAGGTGATATTCAGCAGCTTCTGACCAGTTCTGGAGAACCGATAGCGGAAATTTTGAGTAGTTTGGACTGGCAAATAACATCTCTGATTGGTCCCACCCCCATCTATTCTCTGCCTCCTGAGTCCCAGATGATCAGCTGGGTCTCCTTTGGTTGCCCTGTACAGGAGAATGGAGCTGGAAAGCAGGTTAGTGGGGTAGGGAGTGAATGGGATTTTGAAGTAACCTTCCCCTGGAATGGTGTGGGAATGGAAATTTTACAGTATCCTTCCCCTGCCATGCCCACCAAGCCACACCGACAGAACCAGTAGTAAAAAATTTTGAATCCCACCACTGGTTCTGAGCCTCCATTTCATACACCAGGAAATTGGCTGAGCCTACCTTGTCCTCATTTCAACTGAGCACGCAATCTCATGGACAGGCAAAGGAATACCCAGCCTCACAAAGGAGAGCTGAAGCTTTCATAGCTTTGTGCCAGACCAAATATTTTTTTGACATATTAACTGGATTTGATGGGTCTTGTCCTCCTTCCAACCATAGAAAAATAACCTTGAGTAAATAGGAATGCATCCCAAATGGCGGTGAAGCAACCAAAAGTTATGTCACACCAACAAACAAGGATGAGAATTAACAGGGATAAAATAACCTACCTAGGAATTCATTATAGGAGTGATCTGTGAGCTATCAATTCCCTCTCTCCTGAGTTTTCTCTTAGGAGCAGGACATTGTCATATTCCAATTGAGTTTTTTTTTTCTCTCCAATCCAATCATACCTGCTCTGATTTGACTATATTGATCCAGGATTTTAGGCAAAGCAATGGTTCTATCTGGCGCTTTCTATTTGATCCTTCTAATGAAATCTTCTAAGGACATTACCAGGTTTACAAAAGACAAAGACAATTTCACTGTAATTTCATAACACCCCATTACTTTGAATTAGGGGATACCTAAGGCACCAATAATGCCTTAGAAGTTATTTCAAGGGGATAAATGCTCATTTCTTATTGCCTAGAGTCTGGTCTCCATTTGCTGAAATAATTTCAGATCACTCTGGAAGTGAATCCTCTAATCAAGTAGATTAAAGAAGGGAATTCAGCCTTCTGCTGCCGGTCTCCAAGCCAGTATCCATAAACAAAACCTCCCTGCGAGTTTTTTCATATTTGTGACAAGTTCCATAATAAACACTGAACTTCCATTTTTTTTGGCCCAGTGGGTGAAACAAGCACAGTTGATTGATTATATGCCAGGTGTAGAAATTCATAAACATGCTAATCAGGTGCCTGAAGAATCATCCTATACTTATTTATCAGAATTATCAATATTCCCAAACATCAAAATGATTTGTGTCCAAAGCTTGGCAATCGCATATACTCATAAGGAATGAGCCACTGGTTGCCTATTCATCACATCCCAAATCCACCAGCTGAGGTGACCTCCTCACTCTGTCTGATTAGAGTGCTATTCAGCAGGTTCTGACCATTTCTGGAGGACTGGTAGCAGAAAATTTGAAAAGTTGAGAGAACTGGCAAATCCCACTCCTGACTGGCCGCACCAACCCCATCTCTTCTCCGCCTCCTGAGTCCCATCTGATTGGCTGCGTATTCTTTGCTTGCCCTGCACAGGAGAATGGAGCTGGAAAGCAGGTTAGTGGGGTGGGGAGGGAATGGAGAGTTTGCAATAATCTTCCCCTAGGAGTGGGGAGGGAATGGGGATTTTGCAGTATCCTTCCCCTGCCACGCCCACCAAGCCACACACACCAAGATACGCCATGCCCACTAAGACATGACCACATAACCGGTTGTAAAAAAATTTGAATCCCACCACTGTGTCTAATGAGCCAGGATTTGTGAGAGATGGCAGCAGTTGGGGTGTGCATGTGAACATTCCTGAAAGCAGGACTCTGAGTTAAACAGTGATAATTGAAGCAGATTTAATAACTATAGCTGAAATAAGTTTGCTGGTTGTTATAGGAAATACATTATGACCTAGCTAATTACATCTCACTGGAATGAAAGTCAAAGGATATCTTCTGTGTGCATGGCTAGCAAGAAAGGATGAAGTAGATTAGCAATTGTATTGACAAAATAATAGGCAAAGTGGAAACAAAATGTAGACCAATAAAGGAGAATATTTGTAGCTCAGGATTGAAATGAGGAACTCTTCTTCTTCTCTGAGCTTGGTTGTTTTCTTGCAGAGGTTTCATGACACAACTAGGTAGTGCACTGATGATGTTATAGCAATAGCACTTAGACTTATATACCACTTTACAGTGTTTTACAGCCCTCTCTAAGTGGTTTACAGAGTCAGCCTATTGCCCCCAACAATCTGGGTCCTCATTTTATCCACCTTGGAAGGATGGAAGGCTGAGCCAACCTTCAGCCTGGTGAGATTCGAACTGCCAAATTGCAGGCAGCTAGCTGCAGCAGAAGTAGCTCACAGTACTGCACGTTAACCACTGCACCAAGAAGTCTCCTAATAGGTTTGGGTTTGGGTAATGAAACATCTCCAAGAAAACAACCAAGCTCAGAAAGCACCAAGGATCTCTCACAGTGTAAACCCTTTACCAGGGGTGTCAAACTCAATTTCATTGAGGACCACATCAGGGTTGTGTTTGACCTCGGGGGTGGGGGAACATGGCCATGGTGGGCATGGCCAGCTTGACGTCACTCATATCGGGAGCTCCAGTGGTGGCCATGGCAGGACTTCCCTCAGATCCTTCCTCACTCTCATTATAATGTCCTTCCTTCCTTTTCTCCTTTTTCTTTCCCTCTTTCATTCTTTCTTTGTCCTTCGCCACTTTTCTTATTTGTCCTTCCTTGTTCCCTTCCCATCTTTCCTTCTTTTTATTTGTCTTTCTCTTTCCCTTTCTCCTTTCCTGTCCCTTCTTGCATGCTCAGATGCAAAAGGGGAATCATTTCTCCTTTTCTCTTGTTTTTTTTTCTGCCATCGAAAACAGATCCCAGGGCTGTGTGCAGCCTGTGCACAGACACCCCCCCTCGTGCCCCATTTTTGGCTGCGATGGCCTCCTGCAACCCTCTGCCAGCAAAAATGGAGCTGGGGGGGTCGCACATTTAGAGTTTGACACCCCCATCCTAAACCCTCTAGCTCCACACTATTAGGCCTCTTGTAGTCAGAGGCTGCCACAAAGAAGAGGGAGTCATTCTCCAAAGCAGCTGAGAGCAGGACAAGAAACTAATCAAGGAGAGAAGCAACTTAGAACTAAGGAGAAATTTCCTGACAGTTAGAATAATTAATCAGTGGAACAACTGGCCTCTAGAAGTTATAAATGCTCCAACACTGGAAGTTTTTAAGAAGAGATTAGATAACCATTTGTCTGAAGTGGTGTAGGGTTTTCTGCCTAGGCAGTGGGTTGGACTAGAAGACCTCCAAGGTCCCTTCCAACTCTGTTATTCTATTCTATTCCATTCTGTTCTATTCTATTCAGTAGAAAATGAAGTGAGGAACCACCAATACCATTGTATTTGCACCTCAGCAGATGCAGCAACAAAGCTGCCCTTCTGGAAATGTTCATTTCTAATGTTCACCCATTCTCATTCTATGGAGATGGATGGATCATCACTATATCAAACTTTCAGAACATTCTTCACCTTTTAGCAAGCAATGGTTCAGATTCCAAAAAGCATCAATCCATAAAAGGTGTCACCCTTGCTTTCTGGATTCTGAATCCAGCACCAGAAAAGAGTCTGTCCAAGTCTTCATAATATATCTTTTGGTTGAGTTTGAGGGGGAAAATATCTTTTTTTTTTTTTAGGTACTAACTCAGGTTGCAAATGAATTGCTCTCACAAGGTGGTTAAGTCTTTATCAGGCACGCCTTCTCCTTCCCAAATATAATAAAATCTTTGTGGTGGTTTCGTGAATTAGAGAAGCAATTACTTGGGTCTATGCCAAACCACAAGGCCAATTTTCATGCCAGAATGTCAATGAAGTTTGACACCTGGCCTCAGGGGGTATAAAACCTACAATCCAGGCCTCTTTGAAGATTTGAACCACAGCTATGTAGAAATATTTAAAATCTATCGTTCCCCTCTCCCACCTCCCCCCCGTAAGACAAGTTTCTATAGACAGTGCTTCTACCACTGAATTAAGTCTTATTTTACAGGAAATCTTAAATAAAAATGAGGCAGTGGGTATGATTCGAATAACATTTTTTTAAATAAAACCAACAGCATCTGGGTGGGCCCTAATTGCTCGAATTGCATCAATCTCCAAAATTGGTATACGTATATGATAAGAAATATTCCAAAAAATTGTTCACAATTGGTTATTCAAATGTTTTTACAGGAAAAAAATTATACTGTTATTGTTTCCTAATTTGTTGCCTTTCTGCTCCCCCAAAGCAATGGATGGAACCCCCACATCTTGCACCGAGATACAATATCAATGGTATCAAATTTGGGGACATACAGTGGCAGACAATAGAAGACTTTCTGTAGAAGACATTTTTCTTTTTTTAGAGATAAATAAGAGAAAAATTGTAGACCTTAATTTTGAAAGACAATAATGGGAACTTTTCTATTTTTCTGACATTTCCTGTTTCTTTACACAAGTAGAACAGTAGGTCATTTATATTATATTAACCCTACATGTGTTTCCTGAAGCGAACAAGTGGGAATCAGGAAAAAAATTTTTTTATTCTCATTCATTATTGCCCGGGTTGGGAACACTGAGGGTTAAACCTTTAGCCTTGGATCTGTTTTCTGACAGGGAGGGATGTATCAAGGTATCTCATAAAGCCTATTAAGGATAGAGTACAAGATTTTGCTTCGCGAATTTGCTATATGAGAGCAAAATCACATTTTGCTATATGATAATAATCTTAAAATGTCTGAAAAGCAATCATATAGAAGAGGGAGTAAATTTTATTGCTGCAGATGATGGGACCAGACCAGTGGTGGGATTCAAAAAATTTTACTACTGGTTCTGTGGGTGTGGCTTGGTGGGCATGACAGGGGAAGGATACTGTAAAATCCCAATTTCCCCACCCCATCCCACTAACCTGCTTTCCAGCTCTGTTTTCCTGTGCAGGGCAACAAAAGAAGACCCAGCCAATCAGCTGGGACTCAATGGAAGGCAGAGAATCGATGGGGGCAGGGCCAGTCAGAGGTGGGATTTGCCGGTTCTCCGAACTACTCAAAATTTTCACTACCGGTTCTCCAGAACCTGTCAGAACTGGCTGAATACCAACTCTGGACCAAACCCAGTAGATTAAAAACACAAAGTTCAACCCAGCCGTCAAGCTGGGATTCAATTAGCTGGGAAGCCAGCAGGAAAGGCTAATCCATAAACTGGTAAATTCTTCACTGGAGATTTTCATACAGAGATTGAATGCTTATCTCTCAGATATACTCTAATGCGGGGGTGTCAAACTCAAGGCCTGAGGGCCAGATCCAGCCTGCGAAATGCTTAGATCTGGCCCTTGGGGTCATCCTGGAAATAGTGAACGACCGGCCTGCAGTGCCTCTGCCAGTGAAAACAGAGCTTGCAAGGGCTGCACACGGCCCACCCGAGCTCCATTTTCACTGGCAGAGGGTTTCAGGAGGCCAACCCAGCCAGAAACAGAGTTTTTTGCAATGGCCACACATGTCCTCCCCCCCCAAGCTCCATTTTCTCCGGGAGAGGGTTGCAAGAGGCCATCGCAACCGAAAACGGTGCTCCGGAGCCCACCACATATGCCCCCCTGACACAAGTGACATCATGCTGGCCACATCCCCTGGCCACATCCCCACATCCTCCCTCCAGGTCAAACACAACCCTGATGCCGCTCTCAATGAAATCAAGTTTGACACCTCTGCTCTAATGTACTCTGCACTGAGCAGGAAGATGACTTCCAAAATCCAAGTCTACGATTCCACGATTTTAAAAAAACCAGTTTTCCTCAGGAATGAAGGCTGTGGGTTGCCTCAAGTTCCACGATCAGTCACAAAGATCTTAAAAATGTAAAAGGACAGGAAACATGGATCATTGGTTGCTATTTATCTCTAATTGCTGGCATCTTTTGTCACCTACAGCTTCTACAGCTACTCAGTGGCCATAGTTCTCCTCTCTTAAAATAAACAATGAAAAAAAAAGTAGCAACGCAATTATAATAAACAGAGGCAGGTGCTTCAGAAAAGATAGGAAAGTTGCAGATGATGAAAAGGAGAGGTCTGTGAAAGGGCAGCAATTATTGCAGCTTTGTGAGTAGCAAACTTCTTTCAAACCCCATCAGCCTAGAGACCTGTGTTTAGTCACCGATTCACTATGAGCTCCACTCTTCTCACACAAATAAGCAATGAATCGGGTTCTGTGATTGGCATTTCCTGAGGATATCGTGCTACCTTGGATCACAATGTCCCCTGTGCCTTAACCTTATCTCTGGCAATCCCAGCCTTTTGAAAAACAGAGGTATGGCTTGTTCTTTTACAATAATTTATCACTTCTGGTTTGGATGTCTGCAGCTGAACGAGAAAACAAGGAGGTAGTTCATAAACAGATTTTTATGCATGTACAAATATTGGAAAGATCAGTGTCCGTGTTTTTCTTTCTCTGTCTCTGTGTCTCCTTTTTCAGCATCTCCTAATAAATTTAGGAGAACTCTAAGTACATCTGCTGCCAGATCTCCCTTACCTCCCCACCACTTTTTGTAGCTAAGTAAAAATATTGCATGAAATAAACATAGCAACATATGGAAAGTACAAGAGCACACTGTGCCTTCATTTTTAGGAGTTTGGCAGTAATGCAGCCCTGTGCAAAAGCCCACCTAATTTGCTCCTCCTTTGATGAAATGTTTTTTCAGGAAACAGTATACCCAATCTGGAACCCATCAGTGCTTCCCACGAGTAAATTAGAATAAAAACATTTTGGTCATCATGTTGTTTCTACGTCTTTGGATTCTCAAGGGGAAAAAAAACACCTTGAAATACAGGATTCAGACCTCATTGTGCAGGTAATGTACCCCAGAAATTGTTCTGAAATCTTTGTGGGATTTCACCCATCTCTGCCTTTCAGAAACCACTGTCCAATGGTCTCAGTATCTCTGAGATAAAGAAGGTTTTATAGTTCTATAATTTATAATTCTCCATTCCTTTCTTAAATTTCAACTCAGCATGTGTGGAAATGTAAAAACGGGTGTCCTGGGAGATGCACATTTATTCCACAATTGAATTATTTGGGGGGAATGGAGTGGGGCTGAAGGTGAAATTAAGTAGGTCAAACCTTGTTCTTCTAGCTATCTTTTCAACAAGCTACATGGAATCATAATTTGACTTGGTCTAGTGGTTAAGGCATCAGGCCTTTATGTAAAAAAGATGTTGAGACTCTAGAAAAGTGAAGAGAACAGCAACAAACATGATTAGGGGACTGGAGGCTAAAACATATGAAGAATGGTTGCAGGAACTAGGTATGTCTAGTCTGATGAAAAGAAGGACTAGGGGAGACTTAATAGCAGTCTTCCAATATCTCAGGGGCTGCCACAAAGAAGAGGGAGTCAAGCTATTCTCCAAAGCACCTGAGGGCAAGACAAGAAACAAGAAACTAATCAAGGAGAGAAGCAACTTAGAACTAAGGAAAGTTTTCCTGACAGTGAGAACAGTTAATCTGTGGAACAACTTGCCTCCAGAAATTGTAAATGCTCCAACACTGGAAGTTTTTAAAAAGAGGTTGGATAACCATTTGTCTGAAGTGGTGTAGGGTTTCCTGCCTAAGCAGGGGGTTGGACTAGAAGACCTCCAAGGTCCCTTCCAGCTCTGTTATGCTATTCTAAAGCAGGAGACAGTGAGTTCTGGTCCCACCTTAACCATGAAAGAAAGCTAGGTGACCTTGGGCTAGTCTCTCTTTCTCAGCCCAATTCACTTCACAGGCTTGTTGTTGTGGGAAAAACAGGAAGAAGCTGTCTTGGATATGTTTGCTGCCTTGAGTTATTTGCAAAAATAATAAAGATAGGGGAGAAATAAATATAACTTTAGGAAAATACAAGGGTGGGGGAAGGTTGTTTTGAACTCCCCTTTGTTTCATTATGTCTTATATTACAATTAATTTCTCCCCACATATTCTTTTTCCTCTTTGAGGTTCATCAACTAATAAAAAGAAATGTGACAAATCTCAAATCTTAAAAGAATTCTTGGACTCTAATAGCACTTATATACCAGCAATAGCACTTCTATAATTATGTAGCAATTAGACTTATATACCGCTTCACAATGCTTTACAGCACTCTGTGGGCAGTTTACAATGACAGCAGTGTGCTCCCAACCATTTGGGTCCTCATTTTACCAACCTCAGAAGCAGTGGTGGGATTCAACCAGTTCCCACCAGTTCAGGAGAACCGGTTGTTAACTTTCTGAGCAGTTTGGTGAACTGGTTGTTGGAAGAAATCATTAGGGCAGAGAACTGGCTGTTAAATTATTTAAATCCCACCAGTGCTCAGAAGGATGGAAGGCTGAGTCAACCTTGAGCTGATGAGAATCGAACTATTGGCAGTTGACAGACTTAACCTGCAATACTGCATTCTAACCACTGTGCCACCACAGCTCTTAAACTTAGTCAAGCATCTAAAATGCTTGCTTGCTTTTCGTAAAAAGTACTGAACCTTCAGAATAATTTGAGAGATTAATCCCAGTTTAGGGCAATGGTTCCTTTTACAGAGGACAGCTTGCTCAAAGCTCTTTCAATATTGGCAGTGTTTTGAAGGCTGGGAGGCTACAGACATGGTCCCTCCTTGAAGGGTTAAGCCTGGAAGAAAGTTGGGCATCAAAAGACAACCCTCCATAGCTTTGGATCTGCTGCTTTACTAAAACATACACACTATAGGTATCTGGATTATTGATGACACAGTAAATTTCCAGTTTTAAATGTCCATTATACGGCTAGTCTATGACTTACAACCACAATTGACCCCAGAATTTCTGTCGCTTAAGTGAAACATTTCTTAAGAGAATGTTGTCCCATTTTATGACCTTTCTTGGCATAGTTGTTAAGTGGATCAGTGTAGCTGTTAAATTAGTAGCATGGCTGTTAAGGGAATCTGGCTTCCTCATTGCCTTTGCTTGTCAGAAGGTCACGGAAGCTGATCACATGACCTCAAGGCACTGCAACCGTCATACATATGAGTCAGTTGCCAAGCATCTGAATTTTGATCACATACCAATGGGGAGGCTATAGCAGTCAGAAGTGCGAAAAAAAAAGTCATAAGTCACTTTTTCAAGTTGTAACTTCAAACTAAATGAACTATTGTAAGTGGAGGCCTACCTATAAAAGTCAATACCCAATCAGATGAGTAACAGTGTGTTTATATCACAAAAGATAAATAAATCTGGTTGAATTATTCCTTCAGATCTTGTCAACTGTTTCCTACTTCAGATAGTGCCAGGAGAATTTAAGGTTTGATACTTTTAGAGGTGAAATCTGTTAAATTCTTTTTTCATGTTTGGTGTCAGTGGTGGGATTAATTTTTTTTTTAACTTCCAGTTCTGTGGGGTGTGGCTTGGTGGGTGTGGCTTGGTGGGCGTGGTAGTGGAAGGATACCATAAAATCTCCATTCCATCCCCACCCCACTAACCTGCTTTCCAGCTCCATTCTCCTGTGCAGGGCAACCAAAGGAAACCCAGCCGATCAGTTGGGAGTCAGGAGGCAGAGAATAGATGGGGGCAGGACCAGTCAGGGGTGGTATTTGCTGGTTTTCCAAACTACTCAAAATTTCCGCTACCGATTTTCCAGAACTGGTCAGAACCTGCTGAATGCCACCTCTGGTGTCACCCTTGGTACTGGTAGGACTGGTGACAGTGGGCCATGCATAAAGCTTTGCGCTGTTTATAACATTTCCTTCAGAGCAAACTTGGAGGAAGAAACTCATATATCAACCCATCTCTCAGCAGCTAAATGTGCTGAAGTTTTGAGCAATGTTGCTTAATTAAGTGTAGCTTAATAGCCATCTGTAGCCAGGGATTGCTTAGAGTGGTTTAAGTGTATTAACATTCCGTTTGTTGCTAATTGATTGGTTGTGAGTTGCCTTTTGTAAATTTTTAATATGCTTGTTGATTTTGAATTGTAAACCACTTAGAGAAGGCTTTAAAAGCACTGTAAAGTGGTATATAAATCGAAGCGCTATTGCTATTATGTTCAGATGATAAAATGACTTGCAACAACAGAAGAATTTCCTTTACTTCACAGCCTTCTTTGAGGATTTGCAAAGTGATCTGGAGCTGAGATCACTGGGATTTCAAACACAAGAATCATGAACCTACAAAAAGCTCTCAGCTGATTTTTTTTTTTATTTTGCATATTTTACATTTTAGATTGCAAGAAATGGACAATATAGATAGTCCTCGACTTAATGACCATAATTGAGCCCAAAATTTCCATTGCTAAGCAAGACAGTTGTTAAGTGAGCTTTACCCCATTTTACAACCTCACTTGCTATCGTTGTTCAGTGGATTACTGCAGATGTTCAGTTAGTAACATGGTTGTAAAATGAACCTGGCTTCCCAATTGATTTTTTTGCTTGTCAGAAGGTGGCAAAAAGTGATCACCTGATCCAGGGATGCTGCAACGGTCATAAACATGAGTCCATTGCCAAGCACCTGAAGTTTGATCACGTGACCATGGGGGTGCTGCAATGGTCATAAGCTGTGGTGGGATTCAAAACTTTTTATTTTCGGTTCTGTGGGCGTGGTTTGGTGGGCATGGCAGGGGAAGGATATTGTAAAATCCCCATTCCCTCCCCACCCCTCTAATCTGCTTTCCAGCTCCATTCTCCTGTCCAGGGCAACAAAAGAGGACCCAGCCGATCAGCAATCTCTTTTTTTTTTTTTTTTTGCATGAATAACAAAGAACATGTAAAGTTGGGGAGATTGTGGTGTCCACATATCTGAACATGAGCTACTCACAAACCCTCTTTCATTAAGTCCTTTGTGGCATGGGGCCAGTTTATCTGAGGAACCAAAGGGCAAGGTGGTTTCAGTAGTGGTATTCAAATATTTTTGCTATCTGTTCTGCTTGGGCCATGGCTTGGTGGGCATGGTGTGGCTTGATGGTATGGCATGGTTTCATGGGTGTGGCTTGGTGGCATGGCAGGGGAAGGATACTGCCAAGAATCCCCATTCCTTCTGCCATTCAAGGGGAAGGATATCTGTAAAATCCCAATTCCCCATCCCCAACACTACCCTGCCTTTTCCAGCTCCATTCTTTTTGTGAAGGGCAAACCAAAGAAACCCAGCCAATCAACTGGGACTTCGGGAGGCAGAGAATAGATTGGGGGGGGGGGGGAAGTCAGAGGTGGTATTTGCTGGTTCTCCAAACTACTCAAAATTTCCACTACTGGTTCTCCAGAACTGATCAAAACCTGCTGAATACCACCTCTGGTCGTAAGGGTAAAAAAATGGTTGTTTATAAGTTCCTTTTTTCAGAGTTGTTGTAATTTCAAGCAGTCATTAAATGAAAGGTTGTAAAAAAAATCAGCAGAAGGCTACAGGGGACAAATAATATCACAGCCGTGTATGCTATCTGGAGGGAAGTGTTGCAACCTTTCATCTCACACTTGTAATGTGATAGCGGTTGTTTAAAATATACATTTCCGTATGACTGATTGAATAATGAAGCAGGCAACTTACGGCGTAAAATCTACCAGCAATTTCTGGTTTGTAATCAAAACATTTACAGCCCATGATTGACACCAGTGGTTCAATCTCCTTTCCTGGAGGATTTTGCAACAATCCTAAATGCTCCTGCTCACACATATTTGAACTGCCAATTATTTCTATCTATACCGCCTGTCACTTACTTCTCAGAGGACAAATTTCTACTTTTCCTTCAGTCTATCAGTGTAACTTCTGAGCATTTACATTTCAAAGAATCCACTGAATTAATTTCAGACAAAATGTAAATAAGGCACCTGGATTCTAATCAAGAGAATACACAGCAATCTTTTTTTTTTTTTTTTGCATGAATAAAAGAACATGTAAAGTTGGGGAGATCGTGGTGGCACATGAGCTACCTCACAAACCTCTTTCATTAAGTCCTTCGTGGCATGGGGCCAGGTTATCTGAGGAACCAAGGAGCAGGGTGGTTCCAGTGGTGGTATTCAATTTTTTTACTACTATTCTATGGGCATGGCTTGGTGGGTGTGGTGTGGCTTGGTGGACATGATTTGGTGGGCGTGACAGGGGAAGGATACTGCAAAATCCTATTCCGTCCCCACCCCACTAACCTGATTTCCAGCTTCGTTCTGTTCAGAGTTTTGCAGCATTAATTCAGCACCAGAAATATAAACACAGATGACTGATGCTTCATTTAACATCTTTATAAACAAAATAAGCAGATTTTACAAACCAGTTGTAGATTTCTCCAACATAGAGCAAACTCAGACAGAAATATGTTGCAAATTCAGAGCAGAGCTGCAGTCTTTAGTAGCAATTCAGGAGCTCAGAAACACATCAGTTTCACTTTAGTTCAGCAGGCAAGCAAGCAAGCAAGTTAGTTTCATCTTCAATAGACAGTTCCAGAGCTTAACATAGCTGCAGAGTTGCAGAGCTTAATATGGAGCCATGCCTAGGTTACTTCTAGTTTCAGTTTCCAGCCTAGGCTACTTCAAGTTTCAGTTTCCAAACTGTCCTCACTGGCTGATTTAGTTGCTCTGCCTATTCACTGGCTGACCTTGTTACCATGCTCTATTCCAGTTCATGAATATACTCTGACATGTTCTCCTGTGCAGGGCAACCAAAGAAGATCCAGCCGATCGGCTGGGACTCAGGACAGAGAGAATAGATGGGGGCAGGGCCAGTCAGAGATGGGATTTGCCGGTTCTCTGAACTCCTCAAAATTTCTGCTACCAGTACTCCAGAACTGGTCAGAACCTGCTGAATACCAGCTCCGGGTGGCTCGCATAGGTAGGACAATGGGCTGGAGGTTAGCAAGTCCACATTTGAGATCCAAGTGCTGCCTGAGGGCAGGGTAAGCTCCTGTCCTTTGCTCCAGCTAAGAAAGAAGCCCTAAGCTCGGTGTCTCCCAGAGCAATGGTGATGTCACTGGCTAATCCTTTCAACCCGGAAGTGCCTCGGGGCTTCCAACATGAGTGTGGGGCAATTTGAGGAACCATTTTGTCCCTCTGGAATTGGCTCACCCCATTCATTCTAGCAGAAGCCGCAGACTGCTGACCCCACTGGTCAAGGAATTTTGGCTGATGGGATCTAAGAGAGCCTTTTCTGCTATGCCCCCCCCTTTGGAAAATCTTGCCACTGGAAGTGAGGTTCACCCCATCTTCTGGCCTTCCAGAAGTGCCTTAAATCTTAGCCCTGTTGGTTGACTTGGGTGCCCCTTGCAAAATTTGGAGTAGAGGGTGAGCAGGCTGTCCTGGACATCGCCATTTCAATGCTCAGTGCATTTATTGGTTTTTTTTAAAATTAACTTCTGGGATTCAAAAATAATCTAATTAGTCATAGATGGTGTTCAATAGGTTCTGACCAATTCTGGAGAACCGGTAACAGAAATTTTGAGTAGTTTGGAGAACTGGCAAATACTACCTCTGACTGGCCCCATCCCATCTATTCTTCCCCTCCCGAGTCCCAGCTGATCTGCTTAGTCTTCCTTGGTTGCCCTTCACAGGAGAAAGGACCTGGAAAGCGGGTTAGTGGGGTGGGGAAGGAATGGGATTTTGCAGTATCCTTCCCTTGCCATGCCCACCAAGCCACACCACGCCCACCAAGCCACGCCCGCAGAACGGGTTGTAAAAAATTCTGAATCCCACCACTGATCTGAATGTATAGTGGCTCTATTGTTCCTAATCTCAGGCCATCCCTCCTTCTTCTCTTCTTCCTTCACCCTCTCTCTTAAGTGCCCTTTAGGACTGTCAATTGCTGTCCCTGGCTCAACTGGTCCTTCTACTGAGTGAAGCTAATACAAGAAATATTCTGAGTACAGAACAGTTGAGGTTAATTTCGCTAGCTCGAGTATAAGTTGTTTCATAAAAATTCTGTCCCAGGAGTTCTTGCTCTGAGACCCGAATAGCAGAACCAAAAGTGCACATTTGCTTTTGATACAAGGCAAGTTTTATGAATTAAACAAAAGTAAATAAGTATATTTTTGCATATCCCTTTCTTGAGTATCTGCAGATCTCTACTCTGGGATTAAGAGACAGATCATGTTTATTCTGTTCCATTCATAATACTGGAAAAGTTGGAAATAAATCCATTTCTGATGTGTTGCAAAATGGAGGCTACACATAACTGAGTCTTTCAATACTGTATTCTTAAGAGGACTTGGTTTTATATTAGAGTCTCCAAATTTAGCAACTTTAAGACTTGTGGACTCCCAGAATTCTCCAGCCAGCATGAGTGGCTGAAAGGTGAAATTCACAAGATTTAAAGTTGCAAAGTTTGGAGAGCCCTGTTTTATATCTTCCCCCAATCCTAATTCACATTGTCCAGATATAATCCTGTTGCAAGTCTTAATTAAAATTTGACATTCAGATTTTGGCATAAGGAAGCCACAATCTGAAACTCTTAAAAAACATCATTGGCTACAGCAAACCTCCTTCCCAGGCAGAAGGAAATCAACAACTAGCAGATAACCTGAATGTGTTTTACTGCACGTTTGAAAAGAAACTACAGCCACCTATCTCGGCAACCTGCATTTCAAACACACCAACAACAGCCAAGCCTCCTACAACTTACCCCAACCGATCGGGTTCACAAGCTCTGGTGATCACAACTTCTGGTGATTTATTTCACAGACAAAAGCCAAGAAAAGCACCAGGGCCAGACAAGATAACTCCTTCTTCCTTAAAAGTCTATGCTGACCAATTGGCCCCCACCTTCACCTGAATCTTCAATAAATCACAAGAGATGTGCTATGTTCCTTCCTACTTCAAACGTTCTACTACCATCCCAGTGCCAAAGAAGCCATCAGGGAACTGAATGAGGACAGACCAGTTGCTCTAACATCTGTAATTTAAAAAACCTTTGAAAGGCTAATGCTGTCCCACTTGATTCATGGATCTGCTGTTAGATTCCATCCAGTTTGCATACCAAGCAAACAGAACAAAACTAAATTCTGCTTTCTGTGGAGCAAAATCAAATTCTGCGTTCTGTGATCTGGGGGCTTAGATTGCAACAGAATTAAAATCAGGTATCTTCTGGATCAATTCTTTTGGATCAATTCTTACCCTTCCTCAATTTATGCTCTTCAATATTTAATTTGAACTCATTTATTGTGTTTTATATTCATGTTGTGGACTGAGCATTTTTAGCCCAACATTCTTTTACTACCTTGACTGTGAATGAATTCACACATTTGTTAATCTCGTGTGATTGAATAAACCACAGTTACAGGGAGTTATATAAGTGCTAAACCATGGTTTGTAAGACAACATTGGTTGGATTAACACATTGTGCTAAACCCCAAATCAAACAAACATAGGGGCTTTGTGTGAACAGTCTGCCTTCCTGGAAATAGCTATCCCTCCTTGCTTTGTATCATCTGCAAATTGTATAACAGCCCCTCTGTACTTTCTCCCAAGTCATTTATTTAAAATGTTGGTGAATGCAGGATAAGTTCTCCAAGTAGGTGCAGCTGTGGTTTCACCACAAGTCCATTCACATTTTTTCCAACCTGTCAAAAACAATGTACAACCATAACAAATGCTCTGCTTAAATTGCATTGTATGGTTTTGACACAAAATTTACGCTTACATTGGCTCTACTGACCAATGTCCACATATTCATAATCTTTTCCTCTGTTCTAGAATTTAACTTGGTTTATGGAAATGTTTGCAGCTTGAGGGCTCCTTGGTGCTCTCTGAACTTGGTTTTTTCTTGCAGACATTTCATAACCCAAACTAGGTAACATCATTGGTGTGAGCACTGATGATGTCTTACACCAATGATGTTGCCTAGTTTGGATAGTGAAACTTCTGCAAGAAAACAATCAAGCTCAGAGAGCATCAACCCCTCATTTCAACTGCAAGCTACAAATCAAATGCTTAAGCATGGGGTTGTACTAGAAGACCTGCAAGGTCCCTTCCAGCTCTATTCTGAATTGAATTGAAAATATCCTTTCTTAATTTGCAGCTTGTTCCTCGTCTGGAAGATGGCAATATTTATCTCTACTCTCCTGGAGCTCATTTGTTCTCTTAAGAGTTTTCAAAGGCCACAAGTCAGCTGCTCCAAAGTCAAGTCTTCAACACCCTGGAGTATAAATTATCTGCCCCTGGAGTCTTGCAGTGTAAACATCCCGGACTTCAATTCGTAGCATCAGTTCCATTTGTCCCCAGCTGGAAACAATTGCTCTTCTTGTAAGAGAAGATTATGGCAAATTATATGTTGATTCCTTCCATGGCTGGTTAACGTATCATAGTTGAGTGTTTGAACTCTGAAACATTAACCTTCATGACACAGTGGCTCTCTTAACCATGAGAAATCCTCCTGGTAAATTCATTTGCAAGTTTATACATTTTTACCTTGAATACAAGCCTCAAATCAGTCTTTTTCTTTTCAAGTTACAAACTGATTAGGGTATGAAATCTAGAATTCTTGGCATTATTGCTGGAACAAATTCATCTTAATATGAATGATTCTCCAATGGAGGGTTAAATCAAACCCTTTGACTTCTTCCCAAAGCATTTTTGTTTTTTAAAAAAGGACAAACCAAAGACTCCAAGTCAGCATTTGTGTTTATTTTGGCTCCTTTTTATAAATGGGCACAACACAGGAGTAATTAAAAAAAAATAGACATTACCATTACAATGTTACATTGGCAAAAAAAATATTTTTAATAATTTTTAAGTTTTGGCCATAGACTCTGGTCAAAAACAATTAAACATGTCGTTCTTTTTAAAAGAAATTTGTCATCCATTTTCCATTTTTTAAAAACAGACACTAAATAGCCATTTTGATACTAATCTCTAGAAGTTATATACATTCTTGTTTTATTTTCAGACATTTTACCCTTTAAAATATGTACATGTTTTGCTTCTTGGAGTTAATAGCACAGAATATCATTTGAGCTATTTTATCTAAATTCTAATGAAATTTTTCACTGCCATTTCAATTCTTCTTGAGAGTTAATTGGGAGATAGATGTCTCAATGCTTTCTTTCTGAAATTTTATAAACGTTTTGTTTCCTATTTACAAAACTGGTAAATTGGATCTTTTGTCTTGAGAGACACAAACAACGGTGAAGTCATTGCAGCAAGCAAGCTGTTTTACTGATAAAAGGAATTTTTTTTAAAAAAAGTTGTATAAAACTGTGTATGAGTATGGTATTGTTTTTTGCTCTTATTCTGATTGTCAGTTTTAAAGAAGCTATTTCTGATTTCTCACTCACACAAAACACACATATAAATGAATCACAGAAAATTATCTGCATCATAGTGGAGTACAAGAATGCTGTTTCTAAAGCCATCTATCTCACACTTCTACTGATTAGCAGCAATTGTCCAGATATTTTTTCAGCCCTATCTCTGAGACATTAATAATTAAACTTGAAACTTTTTCTCTACAAGGCAGAGGTTCTGCAATTGAGCTATTCCAAAGCACAATCCTCAAACCGGTCTAGAATGCTGAACATAATTAGAAAAGAACTAAACTCACAAATATATAATTGGACTTGAAGACACGATAAAATAGAAATGGCAATATGTTCAAAGGTGAAACTTCATAAGGCTTTTTCTTCAAAATAAATCTTTCACCAGAGTGATTGGCTGGGTCCCTTGTGCTGGTCCTGATATGAGTAAGATTTAAGGCAGTTCTTTCTGAAATATTTCTCAGTAGTATGTTCAGAGCAAGGGAGGACAGCTAGAGAGCTCTGGGAAGGAGGAAGGAACATTTTTGTTACCACAGTAGTATTTCTGCAGAAGGATATCATTTCTTGCCTTGTTAGTCTCACCTTCCAAAATAGCTTAGCCTTCAAGGCACAAATTAAGCCTCAATGCAGTTAGGTTGCTCAATCCCAGAGGCAAAGAACTGGTGCTTTCCAGATGTTGGTACCAGCATCTCACATTATTCCCCATGCTGGATGAGGCTGATGAGGTATAGCAACATCTGGAGGACCATGAGGCTTCAATCTTTTACCTGGTTCATCATCACCTCTTAGAATTGCCAACCATTGGCTATCTTGTTTGAAAATTCTGGGAGTTGTATTTTGCGCCACATCTAGAAGATACCAAACTGGAGAAAGTGTTCTAGAACTTAAGAGCCTGAATTCTAGATCTCTTTTACCTGATGATACCAGAGATCGGTGTTTCTCAATCTTGGCTATTTTAAGATGTATGGACTTCAAAAGTCATGCCTGACTGGGGAATTCTGGGAGTCAAAGTTCATACATTTTACAAGGGCTGAGATGGAGAGACCCTGCCATTGCAAATCCTCAAGGAAAACACAGAAGCTTTTTAGAGGTTGAGAAACAAAGATTGCCAGAAACATTATGGAATGGGACAACTTGCCACAACCAACTTGTCATGGCCAACTCACCACTGGACAACTCACCACAGGACAATTTAATGATTCAATTTAATTATTTGAAATGAATAAAAAATAGTTTTCATTTTTGTCATTTACATTTCATTCAGTCCCTCCTTTTGCATTCTTTCTTTAATGATTCTATTCCACCATTTCTTTGATATTAGTGTAACTCCTGTCCTGCAGCGAGCTGTCCTGTGGCAAGTTGGTCACAGCAAATGGGCCATGGTGAGTTGGCCATGACAAATTGTCATAGACCCAAAACATTACTGTCTGATAGGAAGTCTGGAATTGGATGTGGCTTAATCCCTATATAAGTGGGAAGCTTCAGACAACTACTGTGTTTGCTCACTGCAAAGCTTGAAATCAAGTACAGCCCTCCCCAACTTGGTGACTATAGATATACTGGAATGTGAACACCATAACTTATAGTCATGTAGTGTCCCTACTTGGAAATGATGTATTATCCAACACAACTATAAAGTGCTGGTTGAGGAATGCTTACGCAGTATAGTGTAATACCAAAACTCAACAGCTCATAACAGCTCAGAAACAGTACATTCAAAGTTGACTAGGAGAGAGGTTAGCCCTCTTTCTACCATTAAAAGGAATTAAGAGTTAACTAGTTAACTGTAGTCAAGAGTGAACTAGTTGATTAAGCTCTTTTAAGAAGAGATTGGTCAACCATTTTTCTGAAATGTGTAGCGCTTCCTGCTTGAGCAGTAGATTGGATTACAAGACTTCCAAGGTCCCTTCCAACTCGGTTATTCTGTTAGAATTGAATCTCAGCATCTTAACATCTCAGCATCTTTTCATGTTATTCTGTTCAAGCAGACAATTCAACTTCTCAAGTTCAAACCTTTTGGTTACAATTACTTAAGAGGCACAACTAAATCCATCTCCCACCACTGACTCTGGCAATAACAAGATTCCAACAGATTTCTGTTTTCTTTGGGATAACCACATTTATCTTCCTCTCTGGAGGGAAATATAAGCATAACATTTTGCTCTGTTTTTTCTTCCCTTTCTCCCTATTGATTTACCTTCCTTCCTGGTGAGACTAAAGCCATTAAATCAAACCTGTTCATTCTCTCTTTTTCAAGTGTTATGACTAAAGAGTGGGAGTTTTCTGTTCACCACTGTTAAGAAAGGCTCATAAAATCTCCTTCAAAACCTCTAGAGGGAATTTTCCATGTCCTGACATCAAACTATTCTTAAAAGGAAGCCTATATCTTCTTGATATCTACAGCTGCAATTCCTTGCATATTTTCCGTGAAATAAATCTCTCTCAACCCACTGGAACAGACACAAAAAGTTCTCTTGAATCAACTGAAATCTTTATAGAGTGCCATACATGGATTCAGACACATTGCTGAGTCGTTTAAATCATAGTTTGCTGAACAATCCAAATGACTGCTAACCTTAGCAACCTTTTCAGGGATGCTCCACTATGTACCTCCACACAAGATCTGGTATAGAGAGATGGGGTGTGGGGTGAGAGTGGGATGAGAGAGCAACAGCAAGCCAAATATTGTGGCTAAAAAGCTGGACTAGGAACAGGGAGAACCAGCTTCTAATCCTCCCTTCGACACCCAACCAGATGGATCACTTTGGACCAGCAACTTTCTCTCAAACCTCGAGAGATCAAAAACCATCTTTCTAACAACCTGCACTGCACTGACAGCAGGTGACCCATAACCTTCAATGGGATTGTTCCACAATGGATTAATATGGGCTGAGAATAAAAATATGCATATGCCCTCACAAACTTCAAGTTTGAACATAACAATGTTCATGGACATACATACATACACACACATATGCACACACACACATGTAATTTCAACATTTTCCTTTTTTCCAGTTTTATTTTTGTTGTGGTTTTTTAATTCAACAAATTTAAATGTCTCTCAAATCAGGCTCCCCTCCTGGTGGCTGTTCTGAATTTGGCAATAATTCAGAAATCGATCTTGTTCTTCTTCTCAGATGTTTTTGACTGGATTCCCATCTAAATACTAACCAGGCCTAATCCTTCTTAGCTTGCTCAAGTCCTAGCTTGATTTTTACACATGTGCCCAATATAAGCCCTACCCCCCCCCCC
>BHFT01050517.1:44870-56261 GCA_004320025.1 Laticauda laticaudata
CCCCCCCCCCCAAAAAAAATAAGCCCTAATTAAGATCCCGCCCAATCCAGGTGCAATGGGAAAAAAGTAAGCTAGGGTGGTGATGGGGACGGAGCTGCCCTACTCCTAACCTTTGGACAGCTGTAGCCAGGCCTTGCACACCCCAACACCTGCCTTGCTGGCCCATTTCTTCTGCAGCCAGCAAGGCTTTCCTAAAGGCCTCTGTAGCAGTTACAGAGTCCCAGATCGATCTGGAGCTCTGTTATTGGCTGTAGAGGCCTTTGGGAAAGCCTTGCCAGATGCAGAAGAAGTTCCAGAAAGGCCTCTGACAGCGAAAAGGAAGCCGGGGCAACGCATGCAAGTGAGGTTAGTCAGTAGGTGACATCCCCTGAAAATAAGACCTGGTGCCTTTTCTTGGTGGCAAAAAAAAATATAAGACAGGGTCTTATTTTTGGGTGCGATCTTGCACAATGGACCCATCAGGCCAATAAAATTTCATTCAAATATCCACCCACTTAGACATGTCCAATAATAATTGCATGAAGGAGAGATGGGGGATGAAGGTATTGTTCCTACTCCATCTGTTGGTCCTTGCCCTCTGTACATGAGAGGAAACCTCTGTAACAAATTCATTTTTACTTTACTCATTTGGCCTATCCAATCCAATGAAAGTCTTGATTTTTCAGATTCTTCTAAACCACATGTTGGGGAACTTGAGGGCAAATCAACATGTAGATGCTGAATGTAGATGTAGAAGGAACGGATTTTTATCCATTTTCCTGTTCGAATGATTGTAATATTATGAGATAGGTAGGATTTTAACTATCCATTGGTGTTTTAATTTCTTTCATTTTGTTTTGAACAGCTAATTCTATTTTTCCTTCAAGCTTAGGAATGTTAATAAGTTACAGGTATTCCTCTACTTACAACAGTTCGTTTAGTGACCTATCAAAGTTAAAATGGCACTGAAAAAAAGTGACTTATGACCGTTTTTCACACTAACGACCATTGCAGCATCCTCGTGATCATGTGATAAAAATTCAAATGCTTGGCAACTGACATGTACTTATGCCAGTTGTCATGTGATCACCATTTGCAACTTCTGACAAGCCAAGTCAATGGGAATGCCAGATTCACTTAACAACCATGTTACTAACTTAATAACCACAGTGATTCACTTCACAACGGTGGCAACGACAGTCGTAAAATGGAGCAAAACTACTTCAACCACTGTCACTTAGCAACAGAAATTTGGGGCTCAATTGTTGTCATAAATCAAGGACTAATCTGTACTTTCCAAAAGTCTGAACAGTCTATATCTGTAAAAAGGTTTGGATACATCAAATCTGAACTGTTATCTTTTCCATTTTAAGTGATTCTGATATATTACTAGAAGGAGACATCTTTAAGGTTCCAAAGCATAACTTAATGACATTTGTGAGTTCTCCAATTTTTGTAGCAATGAAGAGGCAATATTGGACAATATGAATCTGGATGTTCCAGGTTTAACAGGAAGTTTAAAAACTAATCTGTAACAATTTAAATAAACATCATACAATACTATTACTTTGACATAACAGAAAAGTACTAATTTTTCCACAATGTTTTTTTTATACTTTTTCATTCTTTTTTTTCTTTTGTGCTGTTTAATTTTTTTTAGATATATAATTTATTCAAAAAGGTTAAAATGAAATGAAATGTGTTAATTTGGTACTTAACCATTATTACTTGTATTATTACTAGCACTACTACTATAATTAACTGTATTGGTTTGAAAATTCAATAAAAATTGCTATCATTCAAAAAACACTTTTTCCCCCCCTTCAATGTTTTTTTGACAAACATTTAGATGCCGGAATCTGCACCTTTTATATTTGTTAAACTTTCTCTACTTTTTAAAAAATGAAACATAATTCCCAGCTTTTCTCCATATGTATTTGTCAGGAGCATGTTAATGTACAACTCTACATCCTTTCTACTTTCTTCACTACTACAAATAATATGATCACAGCTTCTGGTCTTTGCATTCTACTCAAGGTGCATGTGTACAACATTCAGTTAATGCAACAGGAATTATCAATTACCAAGAGCAACAAGCATCTTGTAACAACATTCTATCACTGACATAATTACAGCACATTTATCATTCATATGTCTTTTTTTCAAACAATTACTACAGATTTGTTATTCTGACTTCACCTTCTAATAGGTTAAAACATGGTCTTTCCATTGCTTGATTTTATTGCATGGTATCCAACATTCCAATTATCTGGTTCATTTACCATTTTTTATTCTCCTTTGTTCAGACTGGGGTTTGTAACATCCTTATAATTCTTTGGGGTCAGCATAGTCAGTTCTCCTACATTGTTAATGGAATATGAAGCTGCTTAACAAACTTAACCAAAACATTTCTCTTGTATGCTTGCTGTTACTCTACAACTTACTACTTCAGAAGAATCAGAATTCTCCCCCATTCTTGCCCCCAAGTACTCTATATGCTTATTTCATATATTTTTTAAATCCCTCTATTTACAGAGTCCCATGGAATCAAAGAAGTAGGCTCATGTCATTCTACTCTTGGTTTCCCCAATAAACCTCCCACCAGTCCCCCACCAATGAAGAAATGACCACACCATTCATCAAGATATGTGAAATATGATCTAGTTCCTATAGGATTTTAGAAGATAGCTTGACTTTCTTTTAAAAAAATCGGTATTGCCATCTCCTCCTCATGATCAATATCTTAGAAAAATGCTCTTCAGCCTCTTGCCTAGACTCGGAAAACTGTGCTAATCAAGGTTTAATGTCACAGTGAATCCCAATAAACCTGGGCACAAGCTTCAGTTGGAAACCAAGGCAAGCTTAGGCTGGGTTTGAACAGAAAGGTAGCATCGGAGGTCTTTTGGCTGTTGAATAGTGATGAGATGAAGGGGGAAAGGAAGCAAGACATGAGCATTAAGGAGTGCCCCTGCACACCAGGTTATTTCTTCAAGGAAGCAATCCCAAGGGTCAACTCCAGCACAGTTGCTCAGTTGGAAGAGGTGATGGCTTGTGAGCAGCCTGGTCTATCAAATATTGCATCTTCTAGCACATGAAGTTAAACCCTCATCTTGAAGAGTATCAGAAAGTATTGACAACCAAAAGTGTCCACTTAATTTTTTTTTAAAAAAGATCAGTTCTCTAGTCCTGAGTTAGGTATGAATCCAGGACTTCCTGTTAATTCCAGAAGATCTTCCAGGAGACAACCAAAAAAATATACCTCTTGGCTCCCCCTCATCGGTACTCCTTTCAGCATCTCCTGTATTACAATGCAAGTCAGCTTTGTTGTCTTCTAAAAATGCACAAGCCTTTTTAAAATGGTTGGTTTCTTCAATCTTTCAGGTTAAACTTGATAGACTCGATTAGAAAGAGACAGGTTGAATCAGAGATAGGTTTGTGTTGTTGTGGTTGTTGTTGTTTTAAAAAAGGGACAGCATTGAGACCGAAAAAGATGACGAGGCACTCGAGGTTCCAGTCTATGCATAAAATTCCTCCTGCTTGTCAGGTTTTTGGTATGTGACACTTGCCTGCTTGGGCTCTTCCAGTGTGTAGCTTCCTTCGTCTTTCTTCTTCATCCTGTAGATCAACAGCATCACCAGGAAAGCTGCAAAGAGAGCCCCAACGACTCCTCCCACAATCACAGCTGCAAAGGGACAACAAAGGAAAGTTAGTGAGATTTGTATCGGCTTACCTTTTGTTTAAAAATAAAAAAAAATTGAATATTAAAAGCCTGAGGAAGTAGGAGGAATGGGCAGGTGGATGGATGGATGGATGGATGGATGGATGGATGGATGGATGGATGGATAGGTAAACAGATAGTTGGACAAATAGGTATCAGGAGTGTCTATATAAGAAGAAAAATAATTGAATATTAAAAGCCTGAGGAAGTAGGAAGGAATGGGCAGACGGATGGATAGAGGGATGGATGGATAGATGGATGGATGGATGGATGGATGAACAGGCAGATGGGTGGACAGATGGGTGGACCAATAGATATCAGGAGTGTCTTCATAAGAAGAAGAAAAATAATTGAATAGTAAAAGCCTGAGTAAGTAGGAAGGAATGGGCAGACAGATGGATAGAGGGATGGATGGATGAACGGGCAGATGGGTGGACCAATAGATATCAGGAGTGTCTATATAATAATAAGAAAAATAATTGAATAGTAAAAGCCTGAAGTAGGAAGGAATGGGTAGATGGATGGATGGATGGATGGATGGATGGATGGATGGATGGATGGATGGAAAGATGGGTGGACAGATGGGTGGGTGGGTGGGTGGACAGATAGATGGATGTGTCAGGTGGACAGATAGATGGACAGATCAGGAGTGTCTACATGAGAAGAAGAAAAATAATTGAACATTAAAAGCCTGAGGAAGTAGGGAGAAATGGGCAGGTAGATGGATGGATAGACGGATGGACAGATGGATATCAGGAGTGTCTACAGAGGAAGAATCAAAATAGTCAAGAGGGAATCTGCAACTTTTCATGCATGAAAATGGAGTGAAACTTTGTATGGTTGTGCACATCATCTTGACTTTTTTTTTTTATCATCCTACCCACACCGCAAGCTACCTCTGATGTATTTTACATATCATTGATTCTAAAGAAGGGTTTTCATGCTCCCAAAACTTTAAGCCTTCCATAAAGCTTTGAAAAACTGATTTTTCTCCCCAGGGACTGGATCAGGGCATTAGATAGCCAGTTCTGTAAGGGTTATGAGAATGATTGGGGCTGGCTTTGTATGTACATAAGAACAGAAACAAGGAGCTCTGCTGGATTGGACCCCTGACACATTCTGGTCTAGCAGCCTTTTGAAAGTTGAAAATTTGGAATTTATTTCTATTTATTTATGGTCAGTGACCAGAGAAGTAGCTGCAACAATAAAAACAGTGCATGAAAGGAGGCTCAGATACAATGAGAGCAAAAGGTGTTGCACAATAAATCAAGCCTGATAAGGGAGAGAACTTTAAGAAAAATCTGTTTTAAAAAACAGTGTGAGAAAAAAAACAAAAGAAAAAAGGCCATAAAAAAACAAGGACTGTGGAAAGTTTGGTTTAGAAGGATGTTTGGAAACTCTGAATCAAATCTAGCTTTTGAAACAAATCAGATAAGATCAAATCGCTGAACTGAATGTCTCAAAGTCAATTCTGACTCAGACTGGACCAAAAGTAATCTTCACATCCAGTAAAAATGGTTATGACATGGAATATTTATGCTAAACATAATGCACATAGAGGGAAATTGCAAAGAAATGTCAGGGAAAGTTGAAAATGACAAGTGAATGTGAATTTTTAGTGTATTTTTTTAAAAAATCACTAGAAAATTAGGCAATGATGGCTCACATTAGAGCAAGTTTAGGTATGTGAACTTTTCTCTTTAGCTTTGTGTTTCTCCTTCCTCTACTTTCTTTCTCCCAACTATAGTCTAGCTTGCAGTATCAGATAGTCTGGCAGCTGCCTTAGATTCAGATACAGATTATCAGAGTTGGAAGAGATCTTGGAGGTCATCTAGTCCAACCCCCCCACCCAAGCAGACCCTACACCATTTCTGACAGATGGCAGTCCCATCTCTTCTTGAAAGCTTCCAGGGATGAAGCTCCCACAACTTCTGAAGGCAACTTCTGTTCCATCGGTTGATTGCTCTCACTGTCAGAAAATTTCTTCTCATTTCCAGGTTGAATCTCTCTCCTTGTTCAGTTCCCACCCATTATTCCTTGTCTGGCCTTCAGGTGCTTTAGAAAATAGCTTGACCCCTTCCTCCTCTCTGTGGCAGCCCCTCAAATATTGGAACACTGCTATCATGTCTCCCCTGGTGATTCTCTTCACCAGACTAGCCATGCCTTGGGTGCAAGTAATGCCTTCCAGGCAAGATTCACTGTGCCTTCTTTAACATTTATTGAGATTAAAGGGATGGGAAGTGGTCATCAAAATTCTAGCCATGGAACTATTTCCTGTTAAGAACCATTGTATATCCACATGTATTAGACTGGAGAATTTCTCTCTCTTTAAGGGCCAGCCACAAATAATAGGGTATCAACCTATTTTCCAAAGCATACAAAAGGTAGGACAAGAAGCAATGGATAGAAACCAATCAAGGAGAAAAGCAACCTAGAACTAAGGAGAAATTTCCTGACAGTTAGAACAATTAATCAGTGGAACAACTTGCCTTTAGAAGTTGTGGGTGCTTATTCACTTGGAGAGGCGTTTAAAAGAAACTGACAGCCGTTGGTCTGAAATGGTAATAGGGCATGGGCGTCAAACTCAATTTCATTGAGGGCCGCATCAGGATTGTGTTTGACCTTCAGCAGGCCAGGTGGGGCGTGGCCAGCTTGACTGTCACTTGTTGTCGGGCGCACCTTGGGGTTGCCGCAAGAGCTCTGCCAAGCCAAAATGGGCTGCCGAGCTCCATTTTCAGCTGTGATGGCCTCTTGCAACACTCTGCCAGCAAAAACAGAGCTCCTTGCTGCCAAGGGTTGCAGGAGGCCATCACAGCCGAAAATGGAGCTCAGGAGCCCATTTTGGCTGGCAAGCTCTTGGGCGGCGGCGGTCCTTTGTAGTTTGCCAGGGTGACCCAGTGGGGCCAAGCACCCCATGGCCAGATTCTGATGAGCCTTGAGTTTGACACCCCTGGTATAGGGTCTTCTGCTTAAGCAGGGGGCTGGACTAGAAAAATCACCAAAGCCTCTTCCAATTCTGTTATTCTGCATATTCTTTCTAACAACCTTCCAGTGATCCAGCGAAGTGATGAGTCTTTTCATGGAGAATGGAGAAGGTTTCAGCTAGCTTTCTACACGAATCTTGATCAGTCTGGCAACTAACCGATGCAATACAGTAAATTCCTCAAGGCAGCATTTTGCTTTCAGCACTCTGGAAAGCCACATCATGCATTCCGGTGCAAGGAAGCCAAAGTTCATTCCCTTCTCTCCTTCAAACACAGCTTGGGAGCCAGATTGGCAACCTTACCTATGAGCACTTCTTTCCTTTCCAATATGTTTTTCTGGGGGAGTTGTGCTGCTGAATTCCCAGACTCTATTGTATTGTCTAGGAGCCCTGGTTCCATTTTCTTTTTCAACTCTGGCCCAGCTGCAGGGGTGACCAGAGGCACCACTTCATTGTCCAGCTCGGTCTGAGCTACCTCTTCCTCCTCGTGGATTTCAAAGTCCCCACTGATGGGAACTTCAAGTTCATTCATTGTAACTGTAGAAAGGGTCGTTTCCATGGGTTCCGCCTGGAAGAGAGAGAAGAAGAAAAAAGAGCGTACAGAAAGCAGGAAAGTGAAATAATGCATTTCTCTCCAGCACCCCACCAGGCTGATGAGCAAGACAATACTTGTCCACAACTTGGGTTGGCCTGAGATATAGGATGACAGACATTGATGATCCACACCTTTAAAAAAACCTGCAGATGGCTCTGGAGTATCCAGAAGTAGGTCGAACAAAAGTTTCAACCATAGACTATTTCCCCTCTTTTGGGGATGAAAGAGAAGCCTCCAAGGAGATCCATCACCCCTTAAAATCTCAAAACGGGCACTGACTGTTATGCATTCGTCATTTTCATAGGAAGCTATGGGAAGAGGAAAAAGAGGCAAAATGAAAAAATGGTTGTATCCAAGAAAAAAGAACAAGGTATTCCTCCTTCTGCCATGAGCCTAGTGATCTTTAATTTCGCTATTCTCTTCCTACAGATGTTCCCTTCTCTCTCTCTCATATATATATATATATGTTTTTTTTTCATTCATCTGCCATATCAGGCTTCTGTATTGAGTTTGTCTTACAGAATACAGAAGCCTGATGATGGCAGATTGAGATTCTGCAGAAACATTGCCTACACAACTTTAAAAGCGCAACTACAATGCCCGTGGGATAATACCCGAAGGAAGCTGAACAGCATACATGTAAATACCACGAAAACTTAAAGAAAACAATATATATTTATATATATAAGATATATATAATATATATCTTTGTCTCACTCTCTGGATCCCTGTCCCTGTCTCTGTCTTCGTCTGTCTGTTCTCACTTTCTGTGCCCTATCCCCTCTCTCTGTCTCCTGCTCTGTCTGTCTTCTGTCTCTGTCTCACTCTCTGTTTCATGCTTCGTCTTGTCTCTGTTCGTCCTGTCTCTCTCTCTGTGTATATATATATATTGTTAGCTATATTACAATTATAGATTATTATTTATTTATTTATATGAGTAGGTAGTAGGGTAGGGATAGAGGGTTATATTTTTATATTTAATTATATATTATTATATATATATTTGTTTTTTTTAAGTCTCTTCGCGGGGTACTTACATTTGTGCTGTTTAGCTTCTTCGGGTATTACTCCACGTCCATTGTAGTTCTGTTAAAGGTTGTAGCAACGTTTTCAAGCAGAATCTTCGTCTGCCTATCATCAGGCTTTCTGTGTGGAAGTGTGTCCTCACAGTTCTCTTCTTCTGTGAGACACACTTCCACACACGAAAGCCATGATGAATGGACAAGATAGATTGCTTGCTGAACGTATGCTACAACTTTACACAGAACTACATGACGTGGGAGGTATATACCGAAGGAAGCTAAACAGCATATAAGACTGCGCACTCTGCCTGGCAGAGGCTTTTACACAAAGACAACCCAACCCAGCGACTGCATCTGGTCCTCAGGGCTATTTTAACTATGAGAAGATAATTTCAGCAAGACTGCTTCCCCCTCACCTTCTGAATCAACTTAATCTTTTTGACAAAACAGATTGACTCCTCTCTACGCTGGTGGGCGCTGCTTTTTCCAAGTTTAATCTCCCTGGGATGACTGGAGAAATATCAATGGCAGACCGAGCGCGGTTGAACCAATTTCACACTAGGAACGGTTGGATTCCCCCCTTCGGTGGGACTCAGCTCTGCTGCTTTTAGGGATGCTGGCCAGGAGAGGGAGCAAGAGATTCGTCTCTTTTGAGCTAGCCCCACCCCCCACCTCTCCACCCGTATTTCGTCATGCCTGTCACAAATTGAGCCTTCAAGACGCGGAAAAAGGAAAAGGAAAAGAATAGTCTCCTCCTGTGAGTTTGCGTGGGAAAACAGGAGGAGGAGAATGCCTAGATCAGCAGGTTGAAATGTCCAGTGGGGAAGGGGAAGGAATCTGCTTGGACAGCAGCTTCAGGATAGAAGTTATTACACATAAAAGAGCAATGGTGGGCAAACTCCATCTTGAAACACTTGAGGGGAGAGAGACAGAGTTAGGACATACTGTTGCAAACTGAGCGTGGACTTCCCCAGATTCTCAGCAATGATGGTGATGGAATTTCGAGAGTTCCAGTTTGCACATCTGGAACAGGCTCAATTTGGAGGTGACTTGATGATGAATGAGAGAAATCAAAACATGAATAGGTAATACAGCAACGTCTTTTCATAATAATGCAAAATGTCTCATTCTGTCTCTGTGTTTCCTGGTACCAGCCTGGGCAACCTTTGTACTGCCCTGAATGAATGAATGAATGAATGGATGGATGGATGAATGAATGAACGAATGATAGACAGACAACAAGAATGAAAGAAAAAGCTTTTAAAAGAGGGCTCTAAATGAATATTTAAATGCACAAATTCCTCAGGTACATTGATGAAAAAAAGAGGAAAACACATCTGGAATCACAGCCAGGAAATATTTGAAAGCCAGGTTGGTAGAAATAATATGATAATAACAGGTCCTTAGGGAAAGCAAGACAAGTGGACAACAATGCTGTTTCCAAATCTAGATTACTAACTGGCTAACTTTGGAAAACGCAACCAAAATAAGAAAAATGGACATTTTGAAAAAAAAAAATATTCCTTGTAGGACAGCAATCAAAGAGGCACTGAAGCCACTATATCCATGATAGGTTTTATCTGAATATGCAAGAGAGGACATAACTGATCTTAAGAAACCAGCAAATGAATGAAAAGAAAGAAGAAAGCCAAGAATAGGAAAAGTTGAAGAAAAGGAGACTACATAGGCGGAAGAGGCATAGGTAACTGGGGATTAATTGAGCAGGGTTCAGGAAGAGCCCTAGCTTAAGAATTCAACCTTGGGGTCAGTTGTCAGAGGAGAGTCCACCAAATCCCACATCCTAGGCTGAGCACCCCACACAACAAAAAACAATCCAACAACCCCACCCATCGCGTCCCCAGGAGTACCCTAACGGCGGCCTTGTTTTGGTACACCGCCAGGTAAATGCACGCGGGCGCCGTGTACAGAGGCTCAGGAAGGGCAAAAAACAGGCTCACGGAAGTTTCAAGGAAGGCCAGAAATGGTGTCCTGTTCTGGCTTCCTATGAGAGCCTCTGGAGCCGCAGGGAAGCTCCATATTTGCCCTCCTGGAATCCCGAGTGAAAACCTCGGGGAACTCGCGGAAGGCGGCATACTCATGCTCTTCCTTGCCATGTTGTGCGAGGGACATGCCCGCACCCTTATGTTTTGGCCGATGTGGTCTCCACTCCATGCGCCACCCTCTTCTCAGCAACCTGGTTGCCTAAACATTTTGGAATCCCACCCCTGGACAATAGGGGCTAATTCCCTGCTGCCTTATGACACCAAAATCTTAGCAAAGTCAAGTTGGGGCAAGACAGAACGAGATACAACTGCCATCTCTGCAACAGTAGCTGAAGAAACAGTGAACGGACTCACGGTGGCTGCTATACCCCAGAAGATCACCAGACAGCCCCCATTGCCAGACTTACGAAACAATTTTTGACATTATTGACTAATGTCGTTTTTGATATTTCTTGTGGACTTTGTGGAATTCAAACCTAGACTCTCATATGCATTTCTCTCTACTTTTTTTCCACCCACAGCATCCCCACGAAATCAGCACGCGAAATTGGCTTCAGAGGAACAAGTCAAAACCGCAGCTCGTCTCCAAAGGAGTGTGATAGAGGAGAGTAGAGGGAGAAGATGGAGTGACGAACGGAGACGACGACCCCTTTTTGTGCTTTCATGCAAGGTAAGAGCCGGACGCAGAAGCCACCCTCTGAGGGGAGAAAAAGTAAAGATACTCCTTTGCTGCTCTTCCTTGCGCTCGCCAGCCCAAACAGCCCACGCCACGAAGACAACCGAAGCCCGCCTGGTCGCGCCCAGCGCCCAAGTTTCCCCCCTCCCGCCTTCCCCCTCCCTCGCACCTACCTCCCCATCTCTGGTTCGCGAATAGCAAGTGAAGCAAAGCGCGGGTTGTGGTTCCCTCGCCCACCAGCCTGGCATTTTTATTTTTGCTTTTTGGTGAGTGAATCATTTCTCTGTGGTTATCCTCATCCTTTATATTAATTTCTCTATACAGTACCACTAGTTGGTTTCTCCTGGGCAGCCCAACTGGTTACGATAGACACACATGGACTCTGGAGGGTGAGTCGGGAGGGGGAATCGTAATA
>BHFT01050520.1:0-11856 GCA_004320025.1 Laticauda laticaudata
CTCTCTTTCCCTCTCTCAGGCTCATCCCTTTGGATCAGGGGTTGCCAAACTTTTGGACCTCAGGGACCACCAAACTAATAATTTTAAATCCTGGAGACCACTAATATGAATTTTGACTGACGGTGGCTTTCTGGTGTTGGTGGGAGAGAGAGAGAGAGAGATCTGATTCAATCTCTCTCTCTCCCTCTGTCTCTCACAAACACAGGCAGGGGTGGGATTTAAAGATGATCTAAAGCTGTCAAAACTCCAAAAACTGGTCAAGTAGTTCTGGGGAGGCTATTCATAAATTAGAACACTTGCTAAACAACCAGTCATTAAGCGAGGACCACTTGTATTTGGTTTGCCAGTCACCTGGCCACGCCCCTCAGTCACATGATCAGAAAGCCACGCCTACCCAGTCATATGGCCAGCAATCCACACCCTCAAATTAGGCCACACCCACAGAAATTTGAATCCCACCCCTGGGTGGGGGGTGTCCCGAGGATGAGTTTGTAATAACCAAGGGGGCACTGGACCGAAAAAGTTTGGGAACCACTGCTTTAGAGAATCTGTAAAATGATACAATAGTGAGAAAAAAAGGTGGGTCATTAATATTTCTTAAATTCTTGGAAATGGATAACATAGCATAACACATTATTAGCATTAGCATTAGTATTAGCATAGCATAGCACAGCACAGCATGAAAACAGAATTTAAGAGATCCTGCAAGGTTCTCCCTGATTTATTGGGATGTAAGAGAGAGGGAAAATATACCTGCAATTTACTTTAAATAAAAATTGGCATTATTGAATCTCGTTGAAAGGTTGTTCCTTCTCTTTCCTGATTCATTTGATCCATTTTTTACTTTCTTGGTTCTGAAACCTCTATCTTTCTATCACTGATTCGTTATGACTGTTTCCTCATTGGTGAAAACCTGCCATCCTTTCTCTTCTCATTGGCTGAATAGCTCAAACTGATACTGCTGATTCCTTCATACCTCCAAATTACTTTTCTTGTTATCTGCAGGGTAGGTTGCTTATGACCAGTTCTTGCTTTCTTTTACATTTTGTCTCGTATCTTCTTAGACTGCTGCTTTCTAGGATAATATTTTCCTTTTCTTCTTAATCATTTCTCCATGTGAACATTCTTGCACAAGATGCTTCTTTTGCACCCTGTTCTACAGCTCTCTTTTCCCCAACCTTTGAATTTTGTTTTTGTCTATCTAAACTTTGGGACAGCTCTCTCCCTTGTCCAGAGCAGGGGTTGCTAACCAGGGATCACCAAACTCTTAATTTTAAATCCCAGGGACCACTAACTGATTCTGTGGGTGTGGCCTAATTTGTGGGTGTGGCTTGGTCATGTGACTGGCTGGGCATGGCTTGTATGTAAATATTATAAATATTTATATAAATATTGAATTTTTTATATAAAAGGCAGCAACTTTTACTCAAAATCAGGCAAAGCAGGCAGGCAGATTGAGTTGCTCACAGAATCACAGATTCATTCAGAAATCTATCTGCCATTGGCTAGNAAAAAGAGCAACTATTACCCAAAATCAGGCAAAGTAGGCAGGCAGATTGAGTTGCTCACAGAATCATTCAGTGATCTATCTATCTGCCATTGGCTTGCTCAGTCTCTCAAATTTGCTTGCCAATAGAGCCTTCAGTCCTAAGGGAGTTTCAACTGTGCTTAAAAGCAGAACCAAAGTTCTAAAGAGTAGCTAGAAAGCAAGAAATCCAACTATTTCCTGCTTCTAAGCTAATCTAAATCCCCTGGCAGAGAGAATACCTGATGTCGGAAAAAGGAAAAACAGCAAGTTTACCAAGGAATGAGTGGGCGGGAAGGGTTCCCGCGAGCCATGTGGATGGTGCAGCCTTGTGTTTCTGCACAGTCTGGATTAATTGCTTTGGGGGGGGGCTCTGGGGGTGAGATTTCTCTATGGCCCACCAAAATTTTCTCACGACCCACCAGTGGGCCTCAGCCCACCAGTTGGCAACCACTGTTCTAGAGGTCCCAAAATATATTTTCTTTCAATGTTCCTATATTGCCCAGCCATCTTGCCTTGTGCAAGAATCCTTTTACTCCTGAAGGCATCATAAATGCAGACACAAACACAATGACATATTATTCACAATTATGTACCACAGTTAAAAACTAGAATGAAAAATTTGCTGGAGGTATACATGAGGAAAGGAGGAGGACTAAATTAAAACAAGTAGCACAATTCAAAAGTTATTGTTTTTAAACAAAATAAAAGATTGAAAAGAAGGGTAAGAGTGGAGAAAGATGGGATTGGGAAGTTAAATAAACAAACTGACTGAAAGAATGTTTCATGAGGATGAGAATAAAGATGATGAATAAAAAACCCCAGCTAGTTGTTTACAAGAGACAAGCCATTATATGAACTATTGCAAAGAAAGGACATTTTTGCTGTGTTTTTCCTTCCTGCAAGGAACTTAAGGCCCTGTCACATCGGCCGATGGATGCAAAAAGTATGTAAAAATGATACAGCAGACGAGAAAATGTTCCATCCGTTGTTATCCGCTCTCAAAAGTGCCCCAAATTTGCATAAAGAGAACAGACAACAACAGAAAGGGAACGGATGGGGAGGAGACGTAGCGAGGATGTTAAGCGGATGCTCCATGGAAGCCTAGTGGATGGAAGCGGATAGAAGCGGATTACACATCTGCACGGGCTCCGTGGGAGCACAGCGAAGCAGACGCGCAGCGGAAGAGTGGATGCAGAGGCGTATGCCTAGTGGATGAAGATTGAGTCAGCCCGCGGATATAAAAGGATGCAGCTCGCAAGCAGGTCACCATTCAGAGAAAGACCTGCTGCCAGAAACATCTCCAGCCAACAACCATGGGGAAGAAGAGGAAGCCTGTCCCTATTCCTGCCAGCCCTGGCAAGAAGGACAGGGCCACCATCCACCCCCTGGCGCTGACTCTGCTTCTGCTGGGGCTTCTGCTGCTCTGCTGACTCTGCTGGGGCTGGTGCTTCTGCTGGTGCTGCTCCTGGTGCTGTGTGCTTCTGCTGGTGCTGACTCTGCTGGTGCTGCTCTTTATTAAATGCCCTGTTCATTGTAGGGCCACTCACATACATGGCACAATCTCATCAGTGTGATGAGACAGGCTGAAGGACAGCATCCATTAAGCATCACCATCCTGTCTTGCCACTCCACTGCTCCAGCTGGGGAGTTGCACCAGTGTTCAGGAGGTTGTGCTGCTTTCTTCCCTTCATGTGAAGCTCTGTTTGGGGCCTTGCCATCCATGGTATCTATCAGGTTTCACCCTTGCCTCCATTAACCATGCTCCATGTCCCCATTGCCTTGTTGGTGGTCCACAAGCCTGTTCTGCAACACTGGGTCGCGAGTGCGCATGAGATTGTAGAGATGCAGCAAGCTTCCACGATGTTCCTCAGGGTCTCTGGGCGATGCTGCATGGTGGTGAGAAGTACCTGAACCTGTTGGCCAGGATGCCAAAGGCGTTTCTCCACCACCTGTCTTGCCCTGGACAGCCTGTAGTTGAAGATCCTCTCTACATGGGTGAGGCATCTGAAGTGTAGGGCTTCATGAGGTAGGGTTGAGGGAGAAGGCGTCATCCCCCATGATGAGTAGGGCACATCTGTGTGTTGTCGTTGGGCAGGGGGTCTGGATCTGGGAAGCCCATGATGAGGTTGCGTTCCAGCCCCTCCTTGAGGTGACTGGCGTTGTATACCTGAGCATCTGAAGCTGACCCATTGCCTGAAGCATTTTATAGTACATTGAACTCGTAGTCAGCATCGACCATGTGTGAAGAGGATGATGCTGAAGAAGCTCTTGTAGTTGTTTGATAAGTGGACCCTGAGTTGGCTGGAGCTTTGCAGGCCACGTGGTTCCATCTATGCTCCAACGGTGTGGGGAAGTTTCCACTTCTGATACCACTGCTCTGCAACTTTCTTCCAGCTTCTTCAGTGGAGGGGCACTGGAGGAGCTCCTCCAGGTATTCTTCGATGAATGGCCTACACCACTTCTCTGACCACAATGCTGATGGTGTTTGTGTGGCACCCTCCAGGCGTACTGCATGTTCCTGTACGTGGTCCCTGAGGCCAGGTGGCACAGAGTTAGTGCCACCTTCAGCCCAGGGTCCAGGCTGGGCCGGAAGTTGGTGTTTGCCTTGGTCAACCTGGGTCTCAGCCCTCCACAACTTCGTCAAACGATGCTTGGCGAGTCCCATGAAAGTTCTGGAATGCCACGAGGGAATGCAAGAGCAAGATCAAGGCTGAAGAGGTCTGCACGCAGGGCTGCTGGACTGAAAGATGAGATCCAGGTGATTTCTCCAACTTTTTATAGGAAATATTGTTTTTCCGCAGGTCTCCTTCTGCATCCTCTAGATATCCTGCAGACAGCCTAAATATCTGAGATACGTCCCCTATACAAACATTTTTTCTGTTTTAATGCTTTATATGCGATTGCATCCACTTTCATCCTTTCTACGTCCATGCTACCAACGCTGCGTGTCCGTTCCACATCCGTTTTCGCTTCCTCCCTGTGTCCGTTTTCCTCTGGAGTGGATGTAAGTTGCGCAGATGCGCAGTGGATTCCTAGGGATATAGCGGACTCGTAGCGGATGACAACGGACGTATAACGGATGTTCCCCGTATGCGTAGCAGATGTAGAAACGGACGCATTGGATACTTTATCTGCTCAAAAAGTTTTGTGCAGCTCAAAACTTTTTTGAGCGGATGAAATCTACGTAGACGGATGCTGGACGGAGAGAGAGTATTGAAAAAACAGACGCAGTGAGTACAGAAAGGATGCATCGCGTTAACACCAACGGATGGCAAGTGTTTCTCTCTGTTTTACATCCTCTTTCCATCCGTTGGTGCTGTGTGACATGGGCTTTAGCTACCTAAAATTATATGGTTTGGACAGCAAGTCAATTCATGACACTAATATTCCCAGCCCTGACTAAAGTGATATATGAGATAGTGTTAAAATGCACTACTTTTTAAAATTCCCCTGTTTTTGGCATGTTTCTTTTTCAGTTCATCTGGTGAGTTCATCTTCATTTCTGAAGGAAAGGAAAATTAACTATATGTTGAAGAATTTGAAGAATTTAAAATGAATGGCAAAGGCTAAATAAGATTTTGAGCCAAAAAAGTTATAAGCAAATTAAGAATCCAGACAAATTTGGAAGATTAAAACTTTTACTGTATGATTTTAAAACTAACTATATAAAATAAACACCTTTTCACAGAGACACAAGTTTAAAGACCTTATAGTTTAAATTGGACAGTAGAGGGTATTACAGATTCCAGACAAAAGGAAAAACAAAAGGATTTGAGTTTTTAAAATGACATAAAATACTATAACATTTGACATATTAAAGGAGATCTTTGAAGAATGATGCCAGAAATTAGTAGACACAATATCAACAATATCAGTAGCAATGTTTGTTTAAAGGATGTTAATGAAGGAATGACAAATCTGAAACAAATCTTGCCTGATGAGAAATTGTAGAATCAAATATATTGGATTAAAATGTGGATTACAAGATAGCAAAAAAATTTAAAGTGAAGATACAAATGGCAGGCCAAGAGGATGAGTTTGGTTAGGACTCTTATTGGAAAAAGCAAATAAGCTAGCTGAAGTTTTAAAAATTAAAGGGGAATGCAAATAGTAAATCATGTAAATGATATGAATAATGTATTTTCATTGGATTTTCAAAAAAGGCTTGTTAAAGCCTCAAAGAATCCTATGCAATGGGATAAAGAAGAATTAAAGAGAGATAAATTTTTATGATAATATTTGAATAAACTAATAATTTTTGAGAGAAAGAAAGAATATAAAGTGGCTTATTTGATCAAGATTAAAATATGTTTTATGAAATTCTGATAACCCTTACAATCTTTTGCTGACACCAGGATTAACAAGTTGATGTTCTAGAGATTTGCTTATAGATAAGGGATAGGTTTTGGGGAAAAGAGATATCTGGAACTTTTTAAGGGATGAAGAGCTACCAAATCTGTTTATACTTAATATATTTCCTTTTTTTCTTCATTTCACTTTCTTTTTTCTTTTCTTTTTTCTTTTTTTTTAACTTTTTATTCTCTTATTACTTTCTTTGAGTTCAGTTTGTGTTAATTTTTATTACTATAATTAAAATATTTAGAGAGATAAATAGAAATACTAGATACAAAAATATTAAAAAGACTGGAAAGGCAGGCTGTTCAAACAGCAAAAATATAAGAAAACACCTCTGTATGCAAAGTCAGAAACTAGGTTAAATGAAGAAAACAAAGTCATAAGTATTAATAGGGGCAATAAGTATGACCTATGAGATATTCTTAGAAATGTCCATGTCTAAGAACTTGTAAATATAATGCTAAGATATAATTTTAACAATGTGAAATGATTTTGTTGCCAAGACAGATAGCTGTGGCAACTGTCTTACAATGGGCCACATATGAAGATTTCTTTCAAGCATCTAATAGATTGAGCAGCCATAAATAAATGGCAATAACAATGAAGAAGAAGAAAGTGCAGAAAAGAACATAGGATAACATGAATATATTTGTTTCCTTCATCAAGACAAGCCCTGATGTCCTGATCAGCCCTCATCAAATTTCTTCCTCCCATTTTAGATGCTAGATCTTCTTGGATCACATTCACTCCTGGACATTGGATGCTGAAGGAATCTTTCCTCTGATGTCCTTGCTTTAGATGGTGTTCTGAGCAATTGTCAACAAACAAGTCTTTCATGTTGAATTAAACAACTTTTAAAAATATAGCTTCCTGTTGTCTAGAGTAGAGAAGAATTCAAAAGCTTGAGACTTTCGAGTATTTCATAGCTATTGACAAGGTTTTCATTACCCTTGGATTAAGCTGCTGAATAGAAGAAGGAATAATAAAAAAACATGCCCCTTCAGGGTAAATTGTAATTACAAGAATGCATTACTTATTCCTTCAATAGAAGTCAAATACAGAGAGTTCATGGTTTTCATTAACAATTTATTTTGAGAGGAGGAAAAAATGAAAATTAAATGGATACGCATTGTAAGTCAAATGATTTTTCAATCACACTTTTATCAAATCTGGCAAAAATAATATGCTGTAGTATTTTTTCCCAACTCTGCGTGTATGTGTTTTATTTATTTATTTATTTATTTATTTTAGATAATGTATTGCTTTCTTAATTGTTTGATACTGTTAGATGCATTTTTGGATCTGTTTTTTCCCATATTTCTCTAAGATACAGTTTTCAGTGTAGAAGTAAAAAATAAAAAAGATGGAGTTTAAAGGCTCAGTCTTAAGATCTGAGAAGATTTTGGCCTCTGGAGCAGATATTTAAGCATAAATAATATAAAAAATATTTAAAATGAATTTCATTGAATAAAACACATGCTTGAACTAATTTTAATTCTCGCTCTCTCCACTTTAAATCTGATCAGCAGTGACTGTTCCAGCATTGTTCATTTTGAAATACGTCAAGGAATTCATGAGTTTGGATGTCAATCATCTGCAAATTTGCACATATTTTCTGTTGGTTTCTTGTTTGCTTCTGAAAATAACATTCCTTGTAAAGACACACCAAATGTTAAAATTCATTGCCCTTAAGGTACCCTAATAAGACTACATACATTGATGCAAATCTAGTTGGATGCATCATTGTCTTCATTTCTTTTTCTTTTCAATTTATCCCATGATAGGAAACTTTCCAATTCATATTGTCTCTGATGTATTCAATCAATTTTGGACTGCAACTTTTTCTGAAAGAGGGACTCTGCACTCTGCCTTACTAAGGTACATGGTTGGTAATAAATTCCTAATAAATTCCTGGCAATAAACTCTTCTAACTGAATTTCCTCTAAATCTTTTCTTCCCATTCATCTCATGTAAATTTTCCCAAGGCAGACTTTTAAAATAAAGATTTCCCCAATGGAATCTCATACTTTTACACCATGTTTGTATGCAGCTTTTAAGAACACATTTTTTTCAAACTTATCTTTTAAAAATAATAGTGTTTTGTATTTATGTTGTTATTTGACCAGAAAAAGGATAAAAAATTAGCTGACTGGATTAATTTCAGAGTTGGTATCTAAAATCCAAAAACCTGCTACCATTAAAATTCCCGGTGTATTTGTATTCTACAGTAAACTTATATCCCTATTTATAATGTTACATTGAAGGTTGGAAGATGATGCCAGTTGAACATTTCAAACCATTAAAAGTGAAACAATATATACAAAAGTTGTTTATCTGAGTTGCATAATGAGTTGGAAAACCATGAACAATGCTTTTTTCCAAACTGGGTCGTTCTTCACTGAAAATTTAAAGTGTAGTCCATCTGTGCTTAACTCAACAGGAAAAAAAAATGAAATTTCCTGTCCCCATGTCTAATCCATCACCTGCCTATAGTGGTTCTGGTTTTATTGGAAAATTGATGAAGAGGAAATGGATAGTGATAAGAATCTCTTTCCCTTTAGAGCATGGTATGTAAAACTCTATATATCTCTGTACTTGTTGTATAAGTAATACATAATTAAGCAATCATTTGTCACTAAAGAGTATTGAACTTGAATTACAGTATGTTGGGGGCATCTGCATATAATAAAATGATCTTTTTTAACAGCAACCCAAAAACCTTTGAAAAGAAGGAATGGGTATAAGGTTATTTTTCTCTTACTATATTTTTAAATATTATTTGACAATTCCTCTTTTTTCCCCCTTCTTATCCTGGCTCTATTCCAAAATGATATTTTAAAAAATAACAACACAAGGCAGGAGGAGGAGGCACTTAGACAACAATGATCAATAGAAACATTGGGGTGAGGGAGAGTAAAGCAATATGGCAACTTCAAGGGTAATTTGAAGACTCCACTCAAAAGATACAACCCTCAAAATATCCTTGAACAGCTTTTCAAATGTCAAGTCTCTATCTCATCTGGAGTAAAGGGAAGGGAGACACAAGGATGTTTCAAAGCTCAGTGAATTTCCATAGGGATTGGATGATTACTGTGTAGAAGGTCTAATCACGGGTCAAAGTTTGTCCTTCTACATAGGAATAAACTTGCATAACAAGATAATATTAAAAAAGATTTGCAGCGATTTAGATATCTGGCAATATACACGGTATTCTGGAAAGTAACTGATCACTTAGTGGACCTGTTCTAATTGCCTAAAAATGTTAAACAAGCTTTGGAAGCCACACACTTTATCTTAGATTATGGATGTTTGGAGCAGCCTATAAATAGAATTAAAAAGAGAGTGAACTATGTGTATGCTTCATTCAGATCATTCACTCAGATCAAAATATGCTTCTGGAACAAACTTTGCTATTTATTATAGGAAGGAGGAAGAATATTTATTTAAAGAGGAGTTAATTTCTAACTCCTTTGAGAGAGAGTAAAGTACAAATAATATAACTTTATGTAAAAAAATATAGTGACCCCCCCCCCTTTAGTTTATGCTGTAAACTTCTATGGATCGCATGCTTCCATAATTTCATAGACTCTCCTTCTCATCCACTGTACCTTGACTGAACCCAGAGGTTAAACAGCTTGCATTAAAATGGACAGTGTACAATAATACCCATTCCTACATGAATGGGACTCAAGTTCCTGGTCTTGGAGAGAGATGGTATCTTCTCAGACTGAAATGGGAAAGAGGATGAAGCAGGATGTTACTGAATCTAACTTCTTATTTGCCACCAAGATATCATTTGCTGTTTGCAAGCACTGTAGTGTCCAGAGCAAATACAATGTCAAAATAATGTGTTTTGTGATGTCATCATACAAAGGACACCACCTATGGTTTCTGGTATGATGTTGATTAATATAAAGTTGTGTTGTGATATATGTGTAACCTGGAATGAATGAGAAACTTTATTTGGTCATTTGCCTACTCCTCTTCTGCACACACCCATATCCAAGGTGAATATATGTAGGGAAAATAACATGAAAAAGAACAATTTATTGTTACTATAGGACAACATCCTGATTTAGATGTCCATGCATGCCTTTTTTTAAAAAATGAACATAAATTTTTATTATTATGGTAATGTATGCACTGAAGTCTAAAATGGGACTTTGGAAGAGGGAAGTCTTCAAAATATTCTGGGCAAGCAGTCTTGAATCCAGAAATTTCCAAAGTGGAAACATCTTAATTTTATAAAGTTTATCTCATATAATGATTCCATGTCTCTCTAGATAACTTGGCTGTGAATTAGAGTAAAGTAAATACAGAATGTGTTTCTGTTTGGCTGTTAGCAACATATGTTTAATCAATACTTTCCTTTTTTATCTTTGCTTTACATTCAGAGGAAAGGGAGATGAATTGTAAAGCTATCAATACTCTTACAAAAGTTCCATACTAATACTAGAAGTTATCTTCCCAGTTACATCTCTGCCTTACTGTATGCTACAGATCATTGAGATTTGTTGGCCTTTCTATACTGCTACATTTGTAGGATCTCTTATTTTTATAACAGCCAAAGATGCCGCCTAACCTTCACTAGGAGAAAAAAAATGGTGCTGGCTTCACCTGAAAACCACTATCTTTGAATGCAAAAAGAAAAAAAAACAATCATGTAAAATTAATTTTAATATAAACATATTTATGTCTACAGTTTTTATTTAGTTTGTGTGTGTGTGTGTGTGTGTGTGTGTAATGTACAGTGGTCACAATATATATTATACCAAAGAAATGAAGAAAACACAGTAAGTTAACTTCAAAGACAGATACATTTTCTCTTGATTACCAACTTCTATTCAGTTGTACAGTGTTTTTCTTAACTCTCCTCCCATTATCAAATTAATTTGTGATTATATTGAAATATGGATAAAACATAATACAAAATCATTTTAATATATATTAAAATTGTCTCTCCCTGTTTGTGCGTTTAATATGAGCTTTTCAAAAGTGTAACCAATCCATCAAACATTGGAGATTCATGTATATGTTAAATATTGTTTTATAATTTTATCTTAAATGATTTACGTATAAAGCAAATATTTTTAAAAAAGATTAAACATATTGCAAACAGCCAAACAGAAACCCATTCTGTGCTAGCAGGTGAGATGATGCCTATTGAATGGACTGATTAACAACTTTAAGTCACTAGGAAAAATTAAAATTGACAAAAGAAATTGAAATCAGCCTGATGTAATGAAATGAAACTGGCTGAAATATCTAACATCTAGAAGTACCAAAAATAAGATATTTTTTCAAGATATTTGCATGGAAGAGAGTTCCTTTTTCCCAGAAATCTAGCAGTCTATAAATTTTTGCTACTATTCAAGTATGGAAGCTTTGAAAATTACTCTGTGCTGCAAAATGACTCTGTAGCAGTAATATATTAATGGAAAGAGATCAGGAGTCAGGATTCTTTTTTAGCTGCTAGCATTTCCATGAAATAACAGTCTGTCCATTAACCAAATGCTGAAAGATGCATGTAAATCTGTCACAGTATAGCCAATATCATATAATCTGAAAAACAATTGCCTCAATATCCTATTGTTTCAAAGTTGCTTCAGCAATGAATAGACAGAATAAATAAAGTAAATCAAACAACCTTTCCATTTATTTTCAACATACATCTAGTCCTTTTTAAAAGAAGATGATGTAATATAATTTTAGTTTAGAAATGCAAGACCACTTGGATTTGACAAAGTGTGGCCTCTAAATCTTGCTTTTTTCATTAATATATATACAGGTGAAACTCAAAAAATTAAATTAGAAATTAGAATATTGTGCAAAAGTTCATTTATTTCAGTAATGCAACTTAAAAGGTGAACCTAATATATGGGATACAATCATTACATACAAAGCAAGATAGTTCAAGCCATGATTTGTCATAATTGAGATGATTATGGCTTACAGCTCATGAAAACCCCAAA